>CM040980.1:24319217-24455794 GCA_022985145.1 Pangasius djambal | reverse complement strand
GTTCCTTGAAGATTTCTGACATGGGAAATTCTGTAGGACCTTAGAGGGCTAACATGACAAGCTACATTTTTGTCTTTTTTTAACTGTTTCTAGCTGCTATAACATAACAAGTGATAAGTGATACAAGTGATAACAGGAACTAACTTGTTCTGTGGATGTTCCACAACATTAAATATAACTATAAATTAAACTATAAAACAAAATGGATGTCATTCTTTAATATCAGTAATGACAAATTGATAGAGCTAATAAAGCATTTCAATACATGCATCCAGATGATGTCATAGACTGGCTGAGAGTCTCGGGACCAGAATTGGCCTTGTTTTCTGGGTGATTGGTATTCTCTTTCTCACCTGTCAATCACACAGAAACTATCTAATCACGAGCATCTTTGAGCTCATGTATGTGGAAGAGGGTAGATAGAGCTTTCCTCTGAGTGTGTTACACTGCTTTGTGATGACACTGCGAGAAGATGTGATTGCTGGTTTCACGTGTTTTGAAGAATGCACTTTTTATCCTTTACCCTCCCCAATTGGTAGTTGTTATATGATAGCGAAGATCTGACTAGTGGGTGGGAATTGGCAGGTGACCAAACTGGGGAGAAATATGGGGGGGTGGGGTTGGGGAACAAGATTGTAGATTAATTAATATTATGGCAAGATTGAGATTGATGATTATTATGGCACTTTGTGTAATGAAAAATGAGTCAAAGTCAGTTTCATGTAAGTGTATCCACTCTTTTCGGGGCTATTACACAAATTATGGTTCCTATGTCTTGCATCAACACACAGGTAGACATTATCATCAAAGGCAAATCGATATTTGGTCCGGGCAGAGTTGGGGCAAGATCTGTAACAAAACAAGAAGTAAACTGGAGGGTTGTTTGCCAGTTCCAAATGATTCTCTTATGGGGCTATATACATCAAGTTTCTATTGATTTTATGTGCACGGTGCAAAAGATTTATTATTTTAGTTTCCATTGCTCAGTGATGGTAAGAGTGACAAACCTAATAGGGCAGAATCTACAGCTGAATAGTAGTGGATAGTTTCTTGATATTCTTCTGTTTCAGTTAATCGGCTACAAAATTTCAAAGCACAAAAACATTAATTCATTCATCTTCTGCCCATTGCATGGCACCAAACACACAAAATTCACACCTCGGGGCCGTTTAGAGTGGCCATTTTACCTTCAAGCATTTGTTGAGAGGTGAAAGCAGAGAATCCGGATGAAACCCACAAGGACAGGGGGAAAACATGGGAAATGCCACACAGGCAGTAACCAAAGCTATCCTCTGCACCTCCATCCTATCCACCTCCATGCTTTCAAACATATTTCCTATAAATACCTTTGGACATAAACCTGCCTATAGACAAGTCTGGGTATAATTGCCTAAAAAACAACATATATCAAAACAGGCAAAAAGATATATATATAAATGTATTAAGGGTATTGAAGTATACAGAAGCATCTGTAATCACAACAGTTACAGTTATAGCTAGCATCAGTATTCTAGTCAAGTTTCTTCCTAAAACACCTCAGTCTAAGTAATCAATGTGATGAGGGTTTGAATCACTAATGGCACAGGTTGTTTGTGTGTTAAGGATTAGAAAATGGATTTAAATGAGTTTACACAGGGGAACAGATGTTCCACTGAAGACTATCTGACATTTTTTACTGTCTGTATTTAGTATAATTCTATGTTGCCTGGCATAATACAAGCAACTTCACCAAATGTACCAGCCAGCAGTGTTTTAATAAACAATCATATAACGAAAACTGGTGCAATCCTAACCACCATAAAGCAGTTTAAACCAGCATGGCAGCATTTTTTCTTTATGAGTTTCAATACAATCAGGTTTAAATTG
The DNA here is from genome assembly GCA_022985145.1 of Pangasius djambal. Taxonomy (NCBI): domain Eukaryota; kingdom Metazoa; phylum Chordata; class Actinopteri; order Siluriformes; family Pangasiidae; genus Pangasius; species Pangasius djambal. Next base: position 24,453,928 of record CM040980.1, on the reverse strand, counting down.
CTTTTCTTGCTATTCGCTGCTAAATATTCACTGCTAAATATTCAAACAATGAAACTAGGCAAATCTAATTATCAGGCTAAATGACATTAGTCAAAGTTGATATGTTTCATTTGATCTCCATTTGATGAAAAGGTCTTTTGCAGTGACTGCGCCATAAATGGTACCATAAATGGTACCTTCCCCTGATAATACATCTTTAATTTAAGGTACCTTTTATTCTGTAATTTTTAAATATGAAAAAATGGAAGGCATACTAAAATCCTTTTTGGGACAAGCAAGAGATCTTTCAAAATTGAAATTTGATCATCTACAGCCATAACCCTTTTTGGAACAAGCTGACCGTTCTCATTTGATCCAGACTTCCAATGAGTTGTGCATCCTCATGCCCATCTCCGTTTAGCTGAGGTCTACTCTGACCATTTTTCACATGTGAAAATCAATTTCAATGTTCCCTGAGATGAACAACTATGTGAGTCCTCCTTGTCACGGTCATATTTTCACCCAGCTTCTCTCTTGCACATTATAGGCAAGAAATAGGGGATTTTGGACCTCAAAAAAAGACAGCGAGAGAATAAAAGATTTTGCAAGTGGAAATCTTTCACTAGGCTTTCAAAGCTTGTTTTGGGGACTGTTTTTTTTTATTATTTATTATGCATTCATTCATCTTCAGTGAGCACTTTATTCTGGTCAGAGTCACAGTGGATCTGGAGTCTACCCCTATAGAATTCACCCTGGATGGGACGCCAGTCCATCACAAGGCACTACACACACATATTCCCAATTTTAATATAGCCAGAAACCAGAGAACCCAGAGGAAACCCATGCAAATGCATTTCCCACCTGCATTAATCAATGAGTTCAAATTCCAAAATGACTAATTAACATTTAAACAAACATTTAATCAATTAGTATGTGTTAACTTCCTCTGGTACTTCGTTAACATTAGGGTAACTTATGATTTATTAATGCTGATGTTCATGATTTGTTCATGTTAGATAATGCAGTAAATAAAGTTATTTAAAGGAACCCTGACATAAAGTGTCACCCAAATAGCATTCTGCATAACATTTATTTATTTATCAAACATTACATGGTCAGTAGGCATTTTGTGTATAATAATGATGTCACAGGCCTTTATTCAGGGTTTTCCCAGAGACATTCTTGAAGATCCTTTACCAACATGTTACACATAATTCATACACACTGTATAAACAGCTATTTGTATGGTACATGTGCAAATCAGGACCAATGTTAAACCTGGTAAAGATTTTTTAAGACCCTTATGAAAATTCAAGAGCAATGACTATACAGAACTATTGTGAGAATTTATACATTTGGGACATTTGTCACAAAGAAGAAAAAAAAAAAACAAAAAAAAAACATTGATTTAATGATGAATTAACCTTGATGAAAAACCTTTTTTTACAGCAATAACTTATCATGTATTTTTTTTCAGTGAGATGTGCTTTATGTTTCTGTTCTTAGAGAATTGTGGGAAGGAGCTGTTCTTCTTTCTTTATTTATTTATTTATACATTATTGATTTGCTTAAAATTTTTCCCTTGCTTTAATGCCTATTAAATATGCATGCGTATGTGTTTGAACTGAGAAAGTTCATTATACTGAAGCCCGGCACTGTTAAAATTCTCCTGTAGTTCACAAAATGAAAATTAACTAAAGGCTTTATGACCAGGCTTCAGAATATTGTGTTATTAGTATATTAGTATTAGGTGTCTAGGTGAAAAGCAGCTTTTTGTGGCTTAACAGTGTTAAAAGTCGTTTAAACCTGATGATAGCCCCACAGAATTTTATCATGCTGTGCCTAATTGTTAATTAAACATTTATCAGTTTTAAGACATAATAGGTAAAGTCTTAAGGTACAGTATACCTCATTAAACTTTTGCAAAAATGATACTTTTGGTTCATTTGCTTTTTGGTTTCACACTGCAAATAATTACACCAATGGAAATGCAAAAAAAAGGGGGCATGAAACTAGAGCTGAAAACATACTCATAAATCTCATTCATTCATCAGAAATATGGCAACAGATATGAAACAAACCTTTCCTAAAACTCACCCAAGCATGAGGAACACAGAGAAGCCAGCACTAAATAAATGATTAGATAATCATTCTCTGTCAAATCACATTTCCAAAATTTTCTTTTGGTTCAGTTTGCGCCTTGTAGCTCGGTTTAGCAGTGTACATATTCCAAAAAGAAATAAAAAATAAAAAAAAACTCCACCTACAACCCAGAATACATAGTTCTTGCAGTTGGGTCAATTCATTGTAAAAACACTTTCTCACTGAAATTGAATCGCCCTACAGTTCGCTTGGAACCTGACTGAGACAGCGTCACTCACCGGTTGTTTTGATTTGAGTGTGTTGTACTCTCACATACCACACCAAAGGGGAAAACACACCAGGATTCGAGTGAAATGGATTAAACTCTGCAAAAAAAAAAAAAAAAAAAAATTCCATCTAGCCTCCTTATTATTTCAAGTGAACACAGATCTGTCACCTGTTCTTCCAAGAACATGATTGGTTGGCTGGCTGGCTGTAACAGATTCTTCAAGCACTATGTTTTTATTCTGTTTATTGAGCTAGATGATCTATTGTTTGAAAATTTGAGCAGCATACATTCAGCGATGAAGGTTACGCGCTAAAATACGTACAAGGTCACAATATTTTTCTGCTGTTTTTTTCAACATACCAAATTTGAGTTCCTATATTATGTACAATCTTTGTATTGTATTGTGCAACACTGAGCGAGGTTCTTCGTCGCTAACGTACTGTAGACTGGTTCAGTCTTCTGATGATGCATTCTTCATGCTCAAGCTTTGAAATTTGTTTCTTTCGAATGCTAAATGAGCCATTCACGCCGATTATTGAGACGCTCAATGATAGTGCAGCCTGAGAGATCTTTTCGTCCTCATTTTTTTTAATAGACATGTTTCAAAACAATACAAGCGCTGTCAGAATGACACCCCAAGACACACACACACACACACACACACATCACACTCGTCAATGTCGGAGAGATTGCAGAAACCGTCAGGGTTTGAGCACAGTGAACGCTCAGAGCTGATGTGGATGCATTTGGAAATAACACTGAGGCCTGATATGAGAGATTATGACAACTCAAAAGCAAATGATGGTTTATGCAAACTTTGCAAACTGATCTAAGCTACTTGTGCATGGTATCTGAAGTGTGAATGTCTGTTCTAATAATAGCTTCATACTAATCAGATACCTCTCTCTCTCTCTCTCTCTCTCTCTCTCTCTCTGCTGTATGGTCATTACTTCATTTCTGCAGATGGATTTTCTGCCCGTCTGTGTATTTTTTTTTTTTTAACTCGAGTCATTCTTCTCACAGCTCACGCAGGGCCTGATGATGCGCTGCGTGCCACTGACACCAGTCTGGAGGACTCCAGCCTGGAGAGGTAGACAGGATTTAAGACATCCCATCTGAGATGTGGCTGAGATAAAATCAGCATGGCATTAATCTGACGCTCTATCAGATGAAGGTTTGCTCTGGGCTAGCGCAGAGCGCTCATGTTCGATTCTTCATTAATGCATTTTCTGTGTCTCTTGCATGTTAGCGGAGGTCAAGGCTGAACTAGATGGAAAGATATAACTAGTATTACTCTGGACGCTCCTTTAGCTGTAAAAGATGCATGCTCTGAGCTGGCTCATTACTGGCATGGAAGATGGGAAAGGCAAAATCTATCAAACATACCAACAAAGCAAAAATCACAGAATAGAAAATCAAACTAGCCCAGAGTACATTTGAAATGCAAAAGCAAACAAGCAAACAAAGAAACAAACAGACTAGAAATTAAAAGCAAATTTATAAACAAACTATTAGAAACAATAAAAAAATAAACAGCGCAAATCAAAAACACAACTCAAACTTGCCCACAAGAAATGTTTTAGAATAGACTAATGTAACAATGAAATCAAATCAAACAAACGAAAATAAATTTAGAAACAATATAACAATAAATAAATAAATAAATAAATAAATAAATGAGCAGCAAATACAAAGAGGCCACTGGAAATTCTGCATGAACGTACAAGTGTATTAACAAACAAACAAATAAACAAACAGACAAACAAACAGTCAAGCAAATAAATAATAGTACCTGTAAATAAAAGTAGATCTAACTAAAAGAAAACATTGCAAATCAAAAACCCCAACATAACATCTACATAACTAGTCCACAGACAGAAAGATATACAAACAGATAGATAGATAGATAGATAGATAGATAGATAGATAGATAGATAGATAGATAAACAACAACAAAAAACAGAGCAAATTAAAAACACAACAGAAAATCCAAGAGAAACAACATGCATACAAGCACATCAAAAACAGAAAAGACAAAAACACAACACCAAATTTGAAAACACAACAGTATATCAAAAAAACACCAGGAATTTCAAGACACAACAAAAATGCTACAGCAATTCCCAAAACACAAACCCCAAACATAAGTGCGTATTAACAGCAGTGCAGTAAATCTGAAACCACTGCCACAGTATGAGGACTCCAATCAGACAAGGCAGTTAGCGAATGAACCTGGGAAACGTCACTGATTTGCTACAGTGCGCATCAATCTGAGCGAGTGCGGAAAACACAAACACACAAATAGCAGTCTGGCAATGATGGTAATCGATTCAGCACTTCTCGTTATGAGGTGGTATATATTTTGTGGTCTTTTTCTTTTGTAAAATCTAAGAATACAAAGTAAACAAATCTATCGATAAATAATTAATTACATTTCTGTGCAATCGATTTTGCGCAGTTGAAGTGTGTATCAGCACACACACACCACAACTGCCGTGCTCTCTCTTGATCAGTGCAGTGTGAAAAACATGGTTTGTTGTAGTTTGTTGTAGAACATTTCTCTCACTGTCTGCGTGTGTGTGTGTGTGTGTGTGTGTGTGTGTCCGTGTGCTTTATTTTCTTCTGAATATTTCATACTCGGGGAAAATGCAAGAGTGCCTATGTTTTGGAGGCAGCTTACAATATATGAAAACTTGCATAATGTGCACATAGCATTGAGAACTGTTCTGGGTTTGAGGGCAGAAAAATGTTTCTAGAAGTGCCTATAAGCAATTGGGGGGAAAAAAACATATTTTTGAGTATGAATTTCTTTTCTAAATCCATTTCTCATTTGGATGAGACTTATTTACTTTTGCCACACAGGGGCTTTGTAACAGATATGTGATGAAAGATATGTGTGGCATTATGACCAGTGTTACCACAGAATTTCTCAAAAATTGAGATTAACGTAAATTTCTTAACAAGTGCCAAGACAAATCACATGTTTATAATAACATGCTTATTTATATATTAATAGCTAATTCGCTGGGCCTTGTATGGTAAACACGCTATATAATCTAATGCTAATAATAATTAGATTTAAAATGTGTGATAATTTTGCTATGGTGATGTTCTCTGTAAGATAACATTTATTTAGCATTTTTGGAAGGAGTCTCCAGTGTCAGTGCTTTGGAACTTTTCAAGCAGTAACTTTTCAAATTCCACAAAGTCTTTTTTTTTGGCTCCCATTGGAGGACATATCTGTTTAATATTTGCAATTTACGTCTGCTAGGTCACTTTTAACAATGAAAGTGTCATCCTTTTTTGTGTGACATAAGCAATGAATCAACATAATCAACACATTTGTAGCATAAATCACGTTTTTTCTTGTGAAACTTAATTGAAACAAGGTTTTTAATGATTATTGATAACTATTGTGTTTAACTGTTTGTCTCTATCGTGTTATATTCATAGTAGTATTGGCTACGACAAAACAAATGCCAGCTCTAAAGAACAAATGGAAAACACACAAAATCTAATTTGCATATTTCATTTATACTTACACAAAAATGAATCATATCCTTCTGAAATAACATTGGATAAAACAGAACTGTGTGTGTGTGTGTGTGTGTGTGTGTGTGTGTGTGTGTGTGCATTCATGTCTACAGTAGATGAACTGAATAATGAACTCAAGTAGTGGAAAAACAACCACCATTCGGATGTGCATGTCTGTCTACACAGCACATGATGAACAAAATCTCACAGTGTGTGTGTGTTACAAATGTACTTGCTGCACTTGGAGCATGTGGAAGGTGTTTTAGTGTCCTTTGTTGGTACATACTCCTGGAAATGCTTTCTATTTTTGCCACCAGCTGCAACCTACAATGGTGAAAGGTCTTTGTTAGACACCTAATATTACAAACACACACACACACACACACAGAGAGAGAGAGAGAGAGAGAGAGATAAAGAAAAAAGTCACACACTTACTGAAGCACTGGAAGTGAGAGAACTGGTTGGTCTGGGACATGAGGATGGTGTAAGGAGCCTCCTCCTGAATCCTTCTCACAATAACTGCAGATGCTCAGGACCTTAGTAGACTTAACTGCATATAAGGGATCACAAGTGCCTTACCTTGTGTCCTTCACATGACCTCATATTTCAGTTTCATATTTACCATGACCTGTCTGTTTTCAAGTATTTATAACTCTTTTTTTTTATGAGGGATGTAAATATGTACGGGGGTGTAGGATGTGTGTTCAGATTTTTTTTTTTTTCTTGTCCATGTTCCTCACAGAAAATAAGCCAAGGCCACCAAATTTCAGGTGAAAAAAAGATTTTTTCTATAGACTTTTTCTTTTATTAAAAATGGTTAACTTCCAAAGAGAAGAAAAAACGAGAGGCTGGTGAGGGAACAGCTGTAATAACCGGAACTACGTTGTTTCGCCGATATTCCACAACATAAAATGCAACCATAAATAGATAAAAATATGTGGTTCTTTAATAAATTAAAATTGTTACAGTTGGCAAACCACTGTGGTTTAAGAGAAATAAAATGCTTCAGGATGCTGTTCTAGGAAAATCAGCAATAATTAATGACAATTTTCCTATAACAGCACACCCTGTCAGGTTTTATTCCTTACATTTGACATTTAACACTGTGCATTGGGTAAGATTAGTCTTTTTTTATGATTAGGTCTCTAATGGTTAGGTGGGTTTAACATTTGAATGATTCCCGGCCATGTTCATGAAGCTCCGTCCCCAGGTGGCCCATACAGTGTCTATAAAATGACTGATAGGAGCTGCATCCAAACACAAACAAGCATTCTGGACCGGAAGTCAGTTTTTCCAACAGGTTTTGGCTGTGTTAAGCTGTGGCTTAACACATTGTTTTTATCATGTTCTACATATCTTCCAGGTTATATGTACAAGTAAGGAATACAAAAAAAAACACCATAAATTTGTCATACCAGTCCACCATTAACCAGGAGCTTCTTCAATTTTATCTTGATGTGTCTGAGAAAATCCAGTCTCCCTGAAATGTCAACAATTTCAATCACCTCTGAAACCCAGTGTGTCCTTTTCCTCTAGTGTGAGTTGTTTAAAGTAAAGCCTAGTCAGTGTTCTTTGTCTCTTTGAACGTAATGGAGATGTGAGAATCCCAATGCTGTGGATCAATACTCAAGGATACACTCTAAACCTCATCACTTGCAAGAAAGGTTTAGTCTTAACCAATGACCTTGAAAGAATATTGAAGATTTACAGAAGCAGATGTTTGCACAATGTTGCCTGTTTATTACCTTGCGTGCCTTTACAATGGTGAAAGACATTTCATATTGACAGTTGACATTCTTAGTGGAATGTGACAGAAATAAGCACATTCTCTGTCAGAAATAAGGGTTTCTTTGGTAGTATTCTGTTTATGAATAGATCAAGTTGTCCTTTTAAAAAATGAATAATTAAAAGTCCATTTCTGCTATCAACACTGGTAAGCGCACCACCTGCAAATGGAAGCTTGAATTTGACTTGAATTTGCCTCACAGGAATGTGACAGTATCATTAATCAAGTTGACTGAAGGCACCATGTCTCTAATCAAACTGCACCAATGCCCCTCGGTGCCCTCTGAGGGTTTCAGAATTCACAATGTACAGTGCATTTAACTAGGCCAACCTTTCCACCTGCAACGCCACATTCCTCCAAAACAGCTAGCTGAAAATAACAGTAAGGGACATGCTATAGCAAAGCATATCAGAGCAAGCAGACTTGTCTTTCTGCAATACTTTTCCAGCAAGCAAGTATACAGCATAAAACATTTACGTTAAGATTTCCTTAACTAACATTATATACAGCATTATGTAAAGAATAACATGACATGACTGTGCTGCTATATGAAAAAACTCCTGCTATATGAAAAAACACTGACATCCATGACATTAAATGTTACATTAACTCCTCCGAACAGAAGACTTCCCAGAGTTATACCAGATTATATGTATTTTCTTTGTTAAACAATATAATTTATGATCTGTTTATTATTAGCCTTTGAATATGGTGGCGCGTCTGCCATACAAGTCCCAGTGTATAAGCTTTTACTATAGAAAAGATGACATGTTAGAAGTAACGCACTAATATAAACCTGCTTATATTACAGCCAGAATTACTGTCATAGCTGTGCACAGCTGTGTAGCAGTTATTATAGAAGTTTAATGCACACCTTCTGATGAGAATTCAACCATGCTGTGGTATAAAGAATGTTAACATACCATAAACTAGACTTCATCCTGTTAGATCCTCCAAGTTTAGGACTAAAACTACCAAAAGCTACATGAATGTGAAAGAACATTAAAAAAGGAAATTATTCAGTTAGCATTACATTGTGCTTTGTACATTTATTCATTAATATTTATTTATTTAGCAGACACTTTTATCCAAATAGCTAGCTTTTGGATAGCTTTGTAGCAAGTTAGTGATGTGAATATGTGAATTATAAATTTCTTCAAGTTTGATATTGGACTAGGAGACCACCATACGGTCCAAAACAAAAGGAAGCAGAAATCACCAACAACTACCCGTAGCTGGGTATCATGAGCGCTCTAGCTAAACAGGTTACTGATACCAATTCCACAAAAGAGAATGAATGATTGAAATTTTCCTTTAACTCTTTCTGTTTACACTCTCAAGAACTTACTCTCTCTCCACTGAGGGAATATCAGCTCTCATCTGTCACTCTGATGTCTGAGGTTTTTGTGCCTGAAGAAACCAACACATCGAAGCTAGCATATGAATTAGGTGAATAAAAATTTCCCGTCAACTCCGACCTGACACCTCTGACACAGCACTGATTGAGAATTACTATTATAGGATTGTCAGGGTGGCTTCTAGCATCTCAAGAACATCATATTATACAGTATTTTATGTCTTCTTACCTATGCTTTGACTCCCAAGTGGTGTAACAGAAAAGCATTTGCCCTCACATTGGGAGATCGTGAGTTCAAATCGTGACTAAGCCTCAGCCATCCATGGTTGGGAGCCTGGGGAGCAAAACTGCCCATGCTTTCAGGGTGGGAAGCATGACATACTCTCTCCTCCCTGTCAATCACTGTGACACTAGCCAATCTTGCGTGTCTGTAAGCTCATGGATGCAGAAGAGGGCCTTCAACCTCCCTGGTTGGTAGCCATTGTGTGAGAACTGGCTGGTGGTACGGAATTGGCATGTGGCCAAATTAGGGGAAAAATCAGGAAAAACATATACTTTAAGGAAAGCTTAATATAAAGTGTTACCAAGAATGATATATTTTGGCATAACACTATGGTGGTGCTGGAAACATGATACACCACCTGTATGTGCTACAGCACTGAAAGAATCAATGGCAGCAACGTCTGCAATATTGGAAGGATCAATAGTTTGTCAACAATTTGCATTAACATGACAGCAAATTAAATGCAGAACTAACGCCAGCGCAGCTTTTTTAAAAGTGTAGCTTGTTCTGCAAAGCAATCCATAATTGTATGTGTGTGACAAAAAGCACCATGCAGTTTAGGAAAAAGGGTATGCTATAAGACACACACACACGCACACACACATACACAAAATACATCCACATGCATGAAGAGCAGCATTACATTTACATCTATTAATCTAGCATGCTATTTTATCTAAAGAGGCTCAGAAGCAAGGCTTAATCTCTTAAGTGCAAAGCTGAGCAATGTGAGGGTTAAGAGTTTGTTCTGGGATTTGAACTCACAACCTTTCAGACACTACTCAGTGTTATATTAATGTTTTTCTTTGTTCTTGAACAACACCAAGTTAGACCTGGTACTCCTCTTAAATGCTAATGAATTCAACCTTTGGGAGAATTTGCATTTTTACTGTTTTGGAAACCTACGTAATGTGTGTGTGTGTGTGTGTGTGTGTGTGTGTGTGTGTGTGTGTGTGTGTGTGTGTGTGTGTTTATACCCTGGTGGGAACCAAATGTGCCCACAAGGATAGGAACATCTGATAGTTTTAACCGCCAAAATATTTGCCTTATCCCCACAGGCATGAGGAAAACTTTTTTTTTTTTTTTAAACTGCTTTGTTAAACTAAAAGAGCTAAACCCTTAACCTTCAACTGCTCGATTCAGCGTCTCAATTGTAAGAGGCTTTGAATAAATGCTTTGAGCAAACGAGCAATATGTAAACGTAAATTAGCTGCATTAACAATTATGTCAGTGAAGGGTAGTTCAGGTTTGCTCTACATTTCTCTTTACTCTATTTTGTACTTTAAAAGGTTCTTTGATTGTCCCTGTAGGAACCCTTAACTGTTTTACTGCACTGCAAAAAAGATAAGTACAAAATATTTCATATAATAATTCATATAATATTTGAGTCATATTTGTCTAATATGTATCTAATCATGTCTAATATTTGTTATTAAACCTATTTCAAGACATTGTATTTTTCTTGAAAATATTTTGTTGTAATGGCAGATTATTTTGATTGATTCATTGATTTATTCATTCGTTCATCATCAGCAACCTCTTTATCCTTTTCAGGGTAATGGTGAGTCCACAGCCATGCTACCCACTGTGCCACCATACTACCATTTTCCTTCTTTTTAGATGCAAACAAATAAATGCTTGAAATAAAAAAAAAAATGAACCAAATGAACAAGACAATTTCAAGCTTCATATGAGAGAAGTCTTAATTGCTTTATGTGTTTTATATGTAACCTCACAGTAAGAAATGGTTTTGCCTATAAGTAATTAACATATTTGCACTTGCTAAGATACCGATTTTTGCAGCGTATATGTAGATGTTCCAAGGATAACTGTTATCCATCATAATCTGCCCAGAGGAACCCTTTTTTAAAGTTGCAGTGAAGAATTCCTGTATAAAGCAATACAGTAAACCAGTAGAATACATTACACAACTAGTATATATATATATGTATACGTGGCATTTTTATACTCCTCTTCTCAACACACACATAACATTTTTAGATCCACACATAAATGCAAATGGTGCTTGTCCTACTTCTTAGGACTGTGCAATTGTCCATTATTTGACTGTGATAATGGAATTTTTATTGTCTGACTAGAATACATCTTGTACTGTGAATTATTATCAAATGAAATCCCCACAACTTTGTTGTTAAAAGGAACGATATGCAAAGCCTAGTGGCAGCTCATTAAAAGCAGTTTGACTAAAACTGCAGAGCTTGGCTGAGATTTTTAATACCTCCAGCAGCTTTCATGCAGTGGCAGACTAAAAAGAATGATGTGAGAGAGCGAGAGAGAGAGAGAGAGAGAGAGAGAGAGAGAGAGAGAGAGAGAGAGAGAGAGATGGACTCGATAAAACACAGTAGTGTCAGATATTTGCACATGTTGCTGAGTTCTGCTTTCAGAAGTGAGTAATGCTCAGGAGATTAATCAAAATGAAAAGTTTCTTTAATTCGCTGACACTTAAAACAGCCAATAAATAAATAAATAATGCTCATGATGATGAACAGATGTAGTGGAAAATACTACATAGGGAGCCATTTGTCACTATCCCCCAGTAGCTTTGGCCTTGTAGTTTTCTTTAGCTCTACCCTCAGTGCTCATGAAAGTACAGATTAGAATCAAGACAATCAAAATAGAGTTCTAAAAGTTCAATAACCATTTAAAATGACAGAAGAAGCCCTGTCATTAGACCATAAAACAATTAGACCATAAAACAATTGAAGACCGTCAATTTTCTAATGAGCTAATTAACAGTTAATGACTCGATAGATTTATTTACAGTCCCAACTTAAAGTATTACTTGTTTTACAAGTATTACTGACCTTGTTATCAGGTAAATAATGAACAAAAAAAACAAAAAAAAACCTGACTAAATACTAATGCTAGTTACTACCAACTACAGCTAACTTGCACCTAGCTTCCATGCTGAAATGACATAACGCCAAGTCATGAACGATATGATCATCAATCGGTAATAGTTAGATAGAATGATAGGAGGATGGTATAACAGACACTGCTGAAATTATGCAGAGGAGTTATTATAACCCCAATATGCCCGTATATGAGCCTTTCATAGAGCTCAAAAAGAGTTTAGGAGATCAATTCCAGACGTTACCTCTAGTTATGTTTATTGGTCATAATATCTTAATTGATTTTGATGCTGTCCTCTAAATCTGAAGTGTGAAGACCTAGATTTAACAAACACTTAACAAACAAAACTTTTCATTCGGCATGTAAACTCAGTGCACTGCTGCTGATCAGCTGAGGCTAGAACAATTGTTTATGATGTGGATTATGTGGAAACAGCTGAAAGTCTCCTCCTATAAGTCCATCACCTCTTGGTTAAACATATCAAGAGAAAATAACGACACTTTAATGTTCACTCTGCCGTAAAGGATTCTCCTAGAAACTCTCCTTTTTTTTCTAAGAGATATATGCAGCTAGCTAGATGTATTTTCCTCCCTAGAACATTACCACTGAATTCTTGAATCTGAAAGAGTATTATAACAGCGGTTCTGACAATATTGTGTGACAAAAAAGTGTAAATCGTAGGTTTATATTAACATGCTAATCTGTTGTTGTTTCTATAGTAACAATTCATTCACAGGGACCTGTATATCAGACACACTGCATAATGTAATAATAATAAACAGTTTTAAAACCTGCTTCAAAAAATTGCATAATCGCTGATAGGGTGAAGCTTCGTCATGAATTATTTTCACCCCATTCCTCTGGGTTCTATGGTTTCCTCTCACCTCCAAAAAAATATACCAGTAGGTGGAATGGCTGACATGCATTATGTATTTATGAATGTGTGTGTGCATGGTGTCCTGTGATGGGCTGGTTCCCATGCATGGTGTGTTCCAGCCTCACGCCAAGTGTTCCCAGGATAGAAATGAAGCCATTACTGAAGATGAATGCATGACATGGGATAGTAGTTGAATTGTAACTGAGGAATAATATGTGATAGTTTCGGTACTGATCAGGTTTTTATCTCTCCACACCCAGAACTGGTGGATTCATGCTTGGCAACTCCATTTCACCTCCAAAACTCCATTTTATCATGGCAAGCTTGAACAGAGCAAGCAAGCTCAAAGGTCACAGCTTGATTAATTAAATTATAATAATAATAAAAAAAAACAGCAAGCAATCGAGTCAAACATCATTAATCAAACAGCCATAATGCTTGTCCAAATGTTAGGGAGTTATAAGTTCCTCAAATTAATTTTGCACAAATTACAGCATCTCCTAAAGTAGTCATATCCCAAACACAGCCAGTAATATTCTAGCTGTAACCCAGTACAAAACAAATAAACACACACACACAAAAAATATATATATACAGCATATATATAACTGCATTCAGTGAAGCTGCAGGGTTGAGCGATCTCCCTTACAGAAACATAGAAAGCTTTACCACTGATGGAGAGCAAAGCCGAGGTGCTCCTGCGGTGATGGTGGTAGGGACGTCAAGACCCGCTGGTTTTGTTACTGCAAAACAATCTTTTTCACCCCAGTCTCCATCCAGCTAAGTGTTGTATTTTTGAAGATGATGTGAACACAGAGCCTGATCCATCCTTTCCATGTTCTGAACAATGCAGTATATTTCTGCCCTGGCAAAATGGAGAAGAATGTATTTAAATCATTCTTGTGGCTGGATCGGGAAGCTGTCGCAAGGTTTCGATGGACATGGAATTACATTCATAACACCAGATGTGTTAACACGAGTTCGTCATGAGTGGGAACGACAACTTGTTCCCACAACGTGTGTGTTTACAAAGAAATGTTTATAAAGAAAATGTTACATTCTGCTAAAAAGTGTTAATTTCCCCTATGTATGGAGATCTTTGGGACACCCTGTAAATCCAAGTATTAGGAAAGAACCGAAAGAGGAAGGTGTGTTTTATATAGTCCTTTCACAAATTGTTTCATGTTGCTTGTCGAAACTGCAAAATAGGCATACATTTTAATTTTTCTGTCCATCTTTACTTTCCAAAAGTGCTATTTTTCACCATTTTTTGCCAAAAATCAACACATCGCTATTAAATATAGTTCACTGATGTTAACTACTGTACATAGTTGTCTAATATTAACTAAGTCGAACACACACTAGTAGTCCATTACAGGGCACTAGTAGTAGTTTATATTGTATTAATCAACTCAAATCAAAACATTCTCCTCTTACCTTGACAGAAAACTAGGCTGCCACTTCAGTACATCTTACCACTTCAGCGCATCAAGTGTGAAAATCAAGTGAGATGAGAGCACCGACCAAAACATTACTGTTGTGCGATTAGGGTTAGGGCAGGCTTCCAGGGAATCAGTTAATTTTGGAGAGTTCCAAACACCTACGCAACTGTCAATCATTTGAGATGTATATGTTGATCGGCTTGTCCTATTGGCTCATCTGCTCAGCAGCATACTCCAATGTTAAAATGAGGTGCTCCTATGCAAAATGCGTGAAGGTTGGCATGTCTGTGAAACTCTCTCTCAATAAAAAATACTTTGTGAGTAAAGTATCAGTATTCAGCTCTGCATTGTAAATCTACCACACACATCTACTGGCCTCTAAGGTGCAACCCACACCAGTAATTATCTTCCCACTAATTAATAATTACCATACATATCCCTGTGCTGATGAGTAACCTTCTACAATGTGCAGAAACAAACCTGCAATTCTGCAGTGTACTTGCCTCTCAGGTGAACTGGTTTTCAACCTTTATGCAACACTGATATAAATAAACAGAAATTGAGGCTACCAAAGATCACCAAAGTATTAAATGCCAAACCAAGTAATGGGGGGACTGAAATGTACCAGACAAGGGACAAAATCATTGTTTGTCATTTCTGATGGATCCTCATATTCTTGTCCAGGTGATACTATAGGGAGGATGAAATTGTAATTTATTTTTGCCATATAATTACCAGGCTTGACAGTGGCTTTTGCCCAGTTTCTAATTTTCATCACTGTTGCCTATTCCATTTGTGTGATAATACATGATTCATAATTTATGAAAGGCCATTTCTCTTGCCGTGTTGCAGATCGAGGGGTCTGATAAAGCTTCAGAATCCCATTCTTAGCTCCCTGCATAACCCTCCCTCATGCCATTTCAGCTCTCTGCCTTGCTTATTGCCTGCGCCCATCATCTCAAATACCTCCACTCCACAATGTAGGAATGAGACTGCTCAGACGAGCGCTGCTCGCATTCTGAGGAATTAGGAACCATTAGGCTGTGGCTCAGATGTGGTGGGGATTAAAAAGGCGTCGCGCCACACATGAGGCATTGAGCCACAAATTGCAGCAATTCAGAAGAAGAGTGGGGGAGCCTAGGCCTTGTCGCTGAACCAATGACAGGCCAGACTATTCCTTTCTTGACAAATATTTGTGTAGAGAATATGTGTGTGGTATTTGAGGATTGGAAAGTCTTCAGGATTGCAGGATGTTTTTGGCTGTAATGGGAGTTAATGAGAGTAGTCAGGGCTGGATGTGTATGGGGAAATACCAACCCTAGTACTGGTTTACCCCTGTACTTTGCTTAAGAATCCCCTTTGTCGCCGAGTGTCTACAGTGTCACAGATAAGCATGACAACTATAATGACGACATGATGGCAATGAAAGCAGGCAGCTCACACGTGCTTAATTAATGGAAAGAAAAAAGAGATAATTAGGCACATTGAGTGTGAAGGATTGGGCAAGGAGATTTTCATTCACCGGAGACGTCTAAGCAGCTCAGGTGTTTATTTGCAGGTTATTAATCTTTTGCCTTATGCTCATATTTAGGGTGAAACATGAGAGTCTTTTTCGGAGTTAGTATGATTAGTTATTGCTAAGTTAAAGGATTGGGATTGTGAGGATTTAATTATATTATGAATCAGTTTTATAGGCTATTGTGCTAGTTCTGCTCTGCTCTGCTTGAGTCGTAAAATAAGTAGAACGAGGTCATTTCCTACGGTGAGTATTTTCAGCTTTGTTTTTTAAGCTTCATTTGCTGTTATCATTGCTGAAATCTACAAGCATATGGGATTTTCCACTTGCTCATTACTTTATCTGATAGAAAAATAATGGTTCAATGGAATTCCATAATTAGTTGTTTGGGATACCCCAGTAGTATTTCTACATTTCTACTGACAGAACTGTAATGAATAATGATGTAATTTTTCTACATTCATTTCCAAAGTTAATGCATCTTACATCTTTGACAAATTTTACAGTTAATAGTAGGAATTCTAGTCATGCTAATTAATTAATTCATTCATTTATTAACTTGAGTTAGTAGTTTATTCTGGTCAGGGTCACTGGGTCTAAGGCAGAAATACCATGCACACACATATTTATGCAGTCATTTTCACCAAAGGGCAATTTAGTAGCTAATCCACCTACTGGCATGTTTCTGGGAGATGGGAGGTATGAGGAAACTGGAGAACCTCGAGAAAACCCACACTCTACTATGCTGCCCAGCCATGCTACATTAAAAAAGTACTAAAGCCATGTTGGCTCATGCACCATTTGGAACTGTGATATATATTTCAATTTTTTTTTTTTGATTTTGATTTCAGACACTTTTTCCGATTAGACATGCTCTCTGTACTCCACAGAGATGTTTCCATATGAGTGCCTCCCACTCTTTCACTTCCCATATGCATCATCCCTGCAGAGCTTCACCTGCAGGTCCTTCACCTGCTGAAAATGCTCATCCACGAAGGGCCTGCGGGTCTTCAGATGACTGTTATTTAAGGAATTAATGAGCTAAATATCTGTAGTGACCTTTTCATGTGGACAACCTGTGTATAAGGATGCATAAAAATTCATCATTCTAGCCATTGCATTTAGACTTAACGGTTGGGGGCAGGTTTTCAGATTTTCTCTTCCAATTAGATGTAAAGTCCATTGCTTTTTCAGGTGAGCTGTGCAACTCTTAAAGCTGAATATATTTCAATACTGGTAGTATTATATCTGCATTCAGGGAGTATATTGGGCGACCCTTACTTTAGGTCTCGCATGGCCCACTCTGTTTTGCGAAGTCTTCAGAACTCTCCTAGTAGGATGAACAGGCTTGCGGCTTTACTGAGATTATTTTGTTAGACCCCGGGATCAATTTTCCAACTGAAAGAATGACTGTGCAGAGTTTGATATTTGTGGAGCTTGGTGCAGACTTCAGAGGGGAAGCAAGCCTTGAAGGCTTTCATTTCAAGCTCTGGATGCCTCATGGACAAACTAAACAAATGTTTCCCATAAGGTTTGCTTACTGTTGAGCAATGGTTGTTTGTTGTTATTTTCCTATTTAGACCTTTTTTTTTTATTCTCGCACTTTTATAACAGATGGGTCGATAGGTACCTTTGCTTCATTACGGCATGAAGGACTATTTTTAATGTGCAATAAACTCCCCAGAATCCTATTAGCACAAGGACATTATTTACTGCAAGCAATCAAGGTGATAACTTTGAGGTGGACTGTAGTGTTTTATGTTCCCTGTTGCTAAAGGACTCCATTACTTTTTTATTACTGACAATTTATGAACATCCCATAATGTCCCAGAATTGAGTTAATAACATGTCGCTCAATCAATAATTATAGTACTTATTGTCCAGTGGCATCAGAACAAATACTCAGATAAAAAAAATCTCAGAATTCATTTCTTAATGGTGATTAGTGGCATTGACAATTTGTGTGTCTTAATGGAAGCTTTAAGATTTAAAAGTGCTTCAGTATCTGTTTATTACATACAAATGTCTGGAACCATCCTTAATTACTAAAAGCTTCAGGCGCACCAGGCGCCAATCATTTTACATTACACATATACATCGTATTTATTTGGCAGATGCTTTTATCCAAAGCAACTTACAAGTGAGATGGGATACGATCCTATGCACAGATAAGCAGTTGAAAGAAGTTGAAATCTTAAACCCCCAGGTCGAGTTGCAGGTCAAGTTGAATTCATCGCTCTGGTAGCTACATTCTTTTCCTATTATTTTCACTCTAGTTACTGAATAAAAAGCAAATCATTTAAAGGGCTCTCCAAAATTTGTTTGTTTATTTTGTATTTGAACAATGAGGATACTAATACCAAATCTGTATATACAGTACGTACTTGCTTCAGATTAAGCTGGCTACTAATTTAGTTTTATAAATCTTAAAAGCATAGCATGCATTTCCAAATTTAAATTTAATGTGGAACTGTATAACCAAATTTCTAGTACAATACAAACTTCTGGAAGCAAAGCCTAAGCAGTGACTTGGAAGGAATTCAACCCTACCTCTTTTGTGCATACTGTTACAGCATTCAGCTCCTCATGAAAGTTTTATTAATTTTTACTGAGTACAGCAAGTTCTAAACCACATCAGCAAGTGTTGGCGTAAGTGGAAAAAGTTTTTGGACAGCATGGCAATGCAGTGAGTAGCATTACTGCCTCACAGATCCAGCATGTTGTCCCCTTGCCTGCATCAGTTTCCTCCGAGTTCTCTGGGTTCCTCCCACCTCCCAGAGACATGCCAGGTGGACTGGCTACGCTGAAATTGTAGATAGGTGTGAATGAGTGTGTGAATGTGTGTATGCATGGTGCCCTGTAATGGACTAGTAAACCAGACAGAGTGTGTTCCTGCTTCATGCCCAGTGTTCCTGGGATATGCTCTGGATCTACTGCAACAATGACCAAAAAATAAAATGGTTATTGAAAATCAATGAATGGACAAATGAGTGAATGTATAAATAGAATGTTTTGAAAATTTGCCGTTTTGCGCAGCTATGTATTTAAGGGTCTTGTTTACGGGCCCCTAAAGTGGTTCTCCAGAGTTCCTTGGATTTCCGTACACAGTATTCTACTCACTACTTCAGAACGTTAACTGCTGCACCACCACTGCCCCTTTATCAATCTTATTCACTGTTCAATTGCCTGAAGACAAAACTCAGCACCTTGCTGAGTTAAGAAATGGTGTCACTACAGCACAGGTCTGCATTTGAACCAGATTACCAAAGAGCCTTATTTGTCCTTAGCGAGCTTTGCTTAGCATCAGACAGTGAGACTATCTGACTTTAATCAGTTTACAACCCTGCCTCTGAGTATCCTCCAACAGAGAGGCCAAGGGGGTGTTGCTGTTTAAGACTTTATGCTGCAGGATGCCTGCTGCCAGCTCAATTATGCATCATCCAATTGAATTCTGGGGCTCCTTAGCACCCTGCCCGGCTCATAACCTGTCTTTACATGGCCTGGTTGTTGTAAAGGTTGGCACTGGGACAAATATTTTGGGTATTCTTTACATCAAATGGTGCAAGTGGGTGTTTTTCTATTCAACCTTTATCAACAATTATCTAGTCAGGACTGCTATAACAACACCGTTTATCACTTTCCACCAGACTGTTTTGTAAAGGTCAGTGTTGACTCTGTTTGAATCTATGGGGTATGGCTTGGTGATCTTAATTCCTTAGCTATAATAAAGAAATAAATAAAAGTATTGTCTGTGGGGAAGACAGTAAAGTGGACAGGATGACATCTTTCATTTTGAGCGCTCGCAGTGGTAACATCTTTTTTTTAGAAAACAGGGGAAGCAACATTAACTCTTTTTTCCAATTTTGTCTTGTTCTACGTTCAAATCAGTGTTCTTACGTTCCCAGTGCTATTACAAGTTCCCACTGTTTGAGATTCCCACTGTTCAACATATGGATTCTATTTATTTGATCAGTTTTTTGCAGACAGCTTTATCGATGATGTATATTCTACTGCTGCGCTTCAGCAAGATCCCTAACCTCGCCATTTATGCTTGTTGTGTAGTCAGTCTTCGAGGACTGAACATCATTTACTTGATGAATTGGTTTAATATCTGAATGGACTTTGAATGCATTAAATTCTTCATGTAAGGATAAATTCAGATGCTTATGCATGGCAGTGGAAGCACATCAGGGCATTCTTACATCCTTAATGAGTAATTTTGTTTGTTTGGTTGGATGGACAATCATTTTGTAGTGAGATAGAAAACGTTAAAACCTCTGAGGCATGTTGAATAAATGAGTTGCTATTAGACTATTGATATTCTCACTGGCTCTTTTAATCAAATGACTTTGACATTGAGGGAAGGAGTAAAGGCAGAGAGCTACTAGAAGAGGAACCACCTTGTAGGCATCAATATGATACTGGGGTGAATGTTAAGTGTTTATTCTCATCCAGATACAAGTGTCCTTAATCTTGATAAAGTGTGTCAGCCTGTGCTTTCTCTGTTCAAACCTGCAAAGCTGGAATACAGAGCAAAACTGTGCATTCTCCATTTAGCATAAGTGGAGAGAATCCATGACCTTGTGAAGTAACCAAATATGAATACATTATTTGGGATGAACAGATAATGTGTTCTAAAAATATATATGTGTACATATATGAAGGCTCAATATTCAGTATACAATAGTTTTTTTTTGTTTGTTTTTGTTTGTTTTTTTTCACAAGGCATCTGGTTGAAAGTAGAGGTGTGCATCAGGACTCAAAAGTTGCACAACCTGGAGGTTTTTACTTTCTTGTAGGCATGAGCAGGCAAGCTGTCAGGTATGATATCATGTTCATTAGCATGCAATTACAATGTTCATTCATTCATTTTAGTAACTACTTGGTCAGGGTAACAGTAGTTTAAATTAGGCTATTAACTTGCTTATATTTTTGGAAATAGAACCCACTAAAATACTAGAAAACACTGTGGGCAGGTACAAACAAAAATAATTGCATGACCGGGATTTAAAAAAAAAAAAAAGATCCCCTGTACATCTCTAGTTAAGGCCACCTATGAATGGGAATGCTGTAGCTTGAGGTTGAAGAACTGTCAGGGTTTTTCCAGTTTCCTTTCCAATTTAGGCCATGCCCACAGCAGATACAGATAAACACATTCACACAATGGGGCAATTTAGCATAGCAAATCCACCCACCAACATGTTTTTGGAATGAAGCTGTGAAGCACCAATCATGAGGTCTATATTTCACTATGTCCAAATGAAAAGACTACATATATTTGTGTCTTCTGTGCACCATGGAAGAACATTAATTAGGCTTTCTTCTGTACTATGGGAAAAGAGAGAGCCCATTAGGTGATCACCATGACCCTCACCAGGAAAAGCCAAAGGAAAATGAATGAATGAATGAATGGATGAATGAATGAATGAATGAATCATTAGGTGATTCTGCTTGAAACGATACCTTTAGTAATGCTGGAATTTACAACACAAGAGAATGCAGGCACCCTTTCCACCTAGAGAAGCAAAAAAACAAAACAAATCCACTCAATCACTAAACACAAGAACCCATTTATTTTATTCTGTGCTGATCGCCAAGCATCATAGCACATACCCAGTAACTCACAGTAATGGGGCATTTAATGTCAGCTTTTTATTCTCTCCTTCAGCAACTCTTTTTTTCCTGGAAAGTAATGATCACGCAGGCAGCGAATCCAGGCTGGTAAAGGATAGAAACTACTGCTGGAATAGATGGACTGCTTGACAGCTTGGCCAAGCCCAGACAAATGCCAGTCCAGCGATTCAATGAGCAAGGGAGAATGGAGAAGGCTTGCTGAAGGTAGAGATGTTCATCATTCACTCTGCCTGCTTCTCTAGTGTCTCATGTAGAGAAGGATGAGGTGGTGGTATAACAATATGCCTTAGCTGCAGCTGTGTAACCTTGAGTGGCAGTTAGAGGGTGAAGGCCGTCAAGACAACTGAAACATAGAGGGCTTCTGTGCCTGCTGTATCTCCACCGACACTAACATGCCTGGAAGGGGATATGTCAAGATGCAACACTCCTCAAATCATCATCCCTCATTCTTTTGCACTGAATGATGTAAAACATGTCTTGTGTTTAGATTAGTTTATTTAGGGTGATAAAATCAACTGTTTAAAAGTATTTGGCTGACACTTTTGAAGATTTTTCTATTGCATAACAATTCACAAATGTTAAACTCTCAGCCAGAAGACAAGAAAACATGTAATACTTCTGATCTATTTACCTCTGACTCATACCACATAACTGCTCTTATACCTGCTACTGTATTGTGGATACATTGTTATTCTCTCAAATAGCCTTTTTTGTGGCAGCACAACTTGCCCAGTGCAACTGAACTCAGTAACACTCTTCTCTTAATAGTCAGGCAGACTCTATCATTAAACCTTGTTTTAAGATCAAGCTTTTCACTTAACCAATCCATAACGTGACTCATCCTTGCATGGCTTACTCATTCTCTTCATTTACTTTAATATTCCTTAGCCTGCTAATGTTTTCTGCTAAGTTGGTTTGTGTTCTCAAGCAGTGTTAGTTTTGGAGTTACCACCCCGAAGTTGATTATTTTCCAGAAAGTAGCCAACACTTTTTATTCATTAAAGAATGACATACCCTGCTTTTTTATCCCTTTATAGTTACATTTAATGCTCTTTAACAACCAAAAAAACAAGTTAGGTCCTGTTATCACTTACTTTGCAGCATTTCTTTGGTCATGTGTACCCACTTAATTGTGTGGAATGACTGTGCATGGATGCCACCTTAAAGAATTTTAGGGAAAGCATAAACTACAAGAATTTTGTTGTTGTTGTTGTTAGAAAGATTGATAAAATGACATTCGCATGTCTGCCTCATCCTAAAACCTTTCATTTTAAAGTACAGTACCTGCTAAACCTTTACACATTTGTAGGGTTTCAGCCTGGAAATGAAATGGACTTAATTGCAATTATATTTCATGAATCAACAAAAAAATAGCCAATAAAACTGAAGTTGTGGCGTTGGGTGAGTGCGGTGGAAAAAGGTTTGCTGCTGTGGTGAGACCAAACTTGAATTTCTTTGGACTTGGCACAAAGTGTTAAATTGAAATTTCAAAACAAATCCCACAAGGGAAGCATGGTGGTAGCATCATACTGTGGGTATTAGCAGGGACTGAGAAAATTGGTGAGAGTTTAGGGAACGATTGGTGAAATCAAATACAAGGCAATCTTATAAGAAAACCTGTTACAGTCTGCAAGAGACTTGAGACTGGGGTGAAGCTTCATCTTCCATTCATCATCTTCATTCTTCATCTTGACCCTAAGCATACTGCCAAAGATACACTAGGGTGGGTCAACAGCCAGACCTTGAATTTGTTACAATGGCATAGTCAAAAGGCAGACCTCAATCAATTGTGAATTTGTGTCAAGACTTGAAAATTGCAGTTCACCGGTCTCCATTGGAATCCAGATGTGCAAAGCTCATAGAGACATATCCCAGAAAACTGTAATTGCAGCCAAAGCTGGTTCTACTAAGTATTGACCCAAGGGGTAAATACTGTGAATACTTATACAAACAAAAAATGTCTGCTTTTTTGTTTAATTACCCTTTGTGTTACAAAAAAGAATGTACCTTTAAATGCTAGTAAGTGAATACACAAGGCACAGTATAACCTTTTATCTGTTTTAAACTTGCCTTTGTAGTCGCATATTTTCAACATTTATTGACACAATTCGCCAGTTTCCCTTTGAGGTCCCGTATATGAGTTTTGAGTTAACAGGTTTTCAATTCATTGCTTAGTACAGAGAAATGTGTCAACATTTGTGTCTACATTATTCAGGCAGGGAATAGAGTTGAGGTTGAAAAAAATGCAGTATTCTTTTAACATGACCCTCATTCTTATTTCTGATCATGATTATTATTTATGAAATCACAGCATGTGCATTTATTAATGGGATTAAGGGAATGCTGACAGGCAGACACACTAAAATTTACATCTGTGGCAGGTTGACTGAAGCTCATGTTGAAATGTAATAATCTCTCCTGCATCATGCAATGGCCCCCTTCACTGTCAGATTAAGCCTAATCCAATGACATTAAGCCCTTTCCTCATATAAGTTATTCTTCATATTGGTACAAGGGATCTGATGTTTCAACTCTTATTCAGAGAGCTTTCTTTTCAAGTTTTAATTGCTTAATTAACAAAAGGAACAGACTTGCAAGGGAAATACATTCCATAGTAAGATCAATGGTGGCAGCATTTCAATTTTTGCTGAGAAATAAAGAAAACACTGGATTTCTCCACAGCACTCTTTGTGCACAAATAGGCCTCACCCTTCACAGGTCTTCACAGGTGCGTTTTTTTCTTATTCACCTACAGGTCTCTTGTTTCAAGGCTTTACTATCTGAAAGTCAATGGACCAACCAGCATCAATGAAAAAGTTGTCCCAATGCAACAGTCCTGAGCTATTTCTGTAACAAAGTCTAGCCCATCCTATACAACTGTAATAAAAATGGCTCGAGAGTAAACTATCCCCTAGCAGAAGTATACAAGCTTTGTCAGGACTCAAGTTGATCTACATCACTGCCCTTGCAGAAAAAAATGGGGAACGTTTAGAAAGAAAAAAAGAAAAGATGGTGGTGGCGGTGGTGGAGGGGGCTTTTGAAGGGGTTCAAGGGTAGTTCAGCATGGTAGGATGTCTCCTCTTGTAACCATCCCACAAACCACTAAACAGGTTCTTGTAGAGTCAGCTAAAGAGGAGAGCTACTGTAAAGAGAAATGCCCTGAAGTGCCTGTCTGAAAAAAGCCTTAAAGTTGTAACTCATGGCAATAGACTGGAGGTTTATTATTTAAGAAGTCTCTTTGGACCATGTTCCCGTAATGCTCCCTCAGAAACATATTGTGAGTAATGCTATCATAAGCACTTTGGGTTATTTTCGGCCAAGCTGAAACTGACCTACATTTGACTTTTGCATAGTATAGGCTAAGACAAACTAAGATATATATGTGGTGTTTTAGACCCTTGGTTTTTAGACATTTATATGCTTATTTAGTTTTGTACTAGAGCTATGTGGCTAAAGTTGCTAATAACTTTAGAAGTGTTTGTCTAAACTATCACTTCCCACCAAAATATTTTGCTCATCAAAATTTTCATCATCAATTATATTTGTATATAGCAGTTCAATATAAGAACAGAATAAATCTGTATTTAAAATGCATATCAAACTGAAAATCTATAATCCGTGGAGGCTCATAGTACCACCATATATGTCAGCTTTTCAACAAATATTTATAAAGTCCTCATTTACAACTCCATACATTTTAAGTTTCTTTGAAATACACACACACACACACACACACACACACACATACACATATATACACATGCTTGCCTTTCAAGATATTGTGAATACAGGTAGGGCAGAGTGCTCACTGCCCATTTAAGCTCCATAGAGTTATTACTGCACCTAGTGCTCAAATATGGGAACTGCAACAAGCACTAATAGAGGCCCACTGGGGCAACCATCACGCTGCTCCATGCTTGCTCTAAGTACATTTTCAGTACAGCAAGCAGGGATGCCAGGGGCTACTTAATATTCAGTAGCAGCAGCAGTCTCTATGATATTGCTTTATAGCAAATAATCAGAATTAAATAGAACGCATTCCAAAAAAAAGGCAAAGTTTAAGTGTAGATGGTCTGGTTATGATGTATAGAACCATTCTGTTTGTATTGTAAGATATATTACAAACTGTCTATTACAGTTTATATACTGTAACCACTTGAGCAAGTCGTTCTTAGATTGGCACAGTTTTTGTGATGATTTATACATGCACTTTTCACAATGGTAACATGGTAGGTATAAACTTCCGTTAGTTGTTATAAACATTAGCTTCATAGCTCCATGTGAAAACTACAAACATTTTGGCTGGTCGATTTTATTTTGAGAGTATAAATAATTATATTTTTGGCTAAGCTATTCCTTTAACTACTGATCTACAACTGTAGTACTGTAGCAGTACCAGGTCTAAGGCACTGGACTTTGTTTGAGACTCAAATCATTAAAATATAAAGCTATACAAGGACATGTCTTTGCGTTGTTCATTGCGTGTGGAATAGCAGAAATGTGTCGTCTGTTCTAGTGGTGGCTGTCTCTAGGGCATCTTTTTGATGGGTGCATCAGCCCAGCCCAGCACATTTCTCGCTTCTCTTTCTCTATTGAGTCTCTGATCTATCCCCTAATACCTCTCCCTTCCTCCCTCAGTCTCTCTCGTCACTCCCTCCTCCTCCTCTTGTTTGTCAGGAGATCCATTTATAGATCTTCCTCGCACCTCTTCACAGTTATCCACCGTGCATGAAGGAGAAGTCTCAGTACTCTCCTGTTAGACACCATCGTCTTCCATCAAAGCATGAATAATCTGAAACAATTGCCTCACCAAGGTACACTCCAGGCTTGAAATTGTCTCTCAATTGTTTTAGAGAACAAAGGTGCGAATGTGAACAAAAAAGCAAAAAAAGAAAAATAATAAATAAATAAAAAAAACCTCTTCATGTACTTCACAGACAACACTGCATTCCCTGCAAAAAGTTTAATGGGTAGTTGACACTTATGCAGATGAGGAATTCAGTGCTGTTAGCACTTTAAACACCTTTTCCTTTTTGCTTTTTTTGTGGAATAAGGATGTTCATAAATTTTTAGTTAAAAAAATACATGTCGTTATCAATGCGTGGTTGGGAATTATGTATCGTCTTTGCCTTTGGCTTGACTTTTGTTTTGTCATCCGTGATTCCCAGCTTCTGACTTTAGTAATGTTCGGTTATTATTATTGTTATTGTTATTATTATTATTATTATTATTATTATTATTATTATTAATGTATTTATTCTTTTATTTATTTATTTTCATTTCACCACAATATCTCAACCGTTTAAGAAATCAGCAGGAGCACTCGTGTAATTTCTTCGAAATAACTTGTACTAAAAATGAGTCAATGTTGAGGGATTGCCCAAAACAAGCCAAACAGATGGCAGGTTTAAATCTAATAAACAATCTACAAACAAATGCACATATAGCACCACTTTACCACCTTAATCACTTTCAATACAATTACAGCACAGGAGCTCAGCAATTCTTCATGCAATAATGTAGTGATTAATAACTTCTGGTGCATTATAGGTGCTTATTCAGCAATATGCAGTGTACAATATAATGAAACCAAAGACAGGAATGGATGATCTATACAATGTTATCGCATTGTGTAACATCTCAATCCGTCCCATGCCCCATGATTTAGGACAAGTCAATTGAAGGCCTGTCTAAGAGCAGGATTAACTCCTCTTGTCTTGCGGTTTATTCAGTTTTTATTGTGTGACAATAGGAGTCGGAGGACATATCACCCTTATCAACTGATATGGTTTTGTGCGTTTAATTAAACTTAATGAAATTATGTCTTGACTTTTTGATTGTAAGCTGTGGGGCGTCAATTAGATCTGAATCACCAAGAATTAGTTAAACCTTTGAAGACATCCTGTTTCAAATGCTCTTTCCGTAAAGATAACAATCTCTGCTTGGCTACTCTAATCAGGCTTGAGGCAAATGCTGAAGTTAGTTAAGGGGATGCTCATACTTAATTAGGCCATATTAGGCTTTATTATAATGAGACCAAAATTCAAATGAGCATTGTCCCTGTATTTGTGCATAGGTGGGGTGTGTGTGTGTGTGTGTGAGAGTACTAGGGATCTATATCTGTTTATTGCTACAAATATCTGTAACTGTATTCAAGTTTACCCCTGAATTGGGCATGGTCTAAACGAGAAGTTATAAATTACAAACTTAGTTGGTTCTATTTGCTAAAATATAAGCAAAGTACTAACCTAATTTAAACCACCATAAGCCTGACCAGGCAGTTACCAAGGATGATTATATGAACACTGTTAATGTATTACACCATGTCTTTTGGTCTTTGTCCTGCGAGCTTCATATTTGTCCACTCGCTCGCACCCACATGAAAGCGAAAACCTTCATCATCACCAACTGAGGGTGTAACTGAATATCTTTTGAAACAATGGAGTTGGCCCTCCAGTACAGATCCAGAGACTTGTAGGGTCAATGCCAAGGAGCATTGAAGATATTCTGGTGGCTTGTGGTAGCCCAACACATGAATAAAATACTATATTGTTTTTCTCCCTTTAATTTGTCATCTGTCTCTATCAAATCCTTTATTCTGATAATGCTTTTGGTACAACTCAACAATTTCACACCTTCCTGAGTGTCTAACGATTAGACTGAAGCCGAACACAAGGGTATACCAAATGTTATATTTAGAATTCTAAAATAGACTGTGTATTAGATCTAATGTCTTTTCCTTAAAATAAGGCTGTTTTTTTTTCTTCCAGGAAAATAAATCAATACTCTCTCACAGACACTCTCAACAAAGGTCCTGTGTTTCAAGCCTTTTGCACAAAATGCTTTTTTTTCGTTAGACCTCTATCCTGAGGTAAATTACCAAATAATGATTGAATCTTTGAATCATAACAACACCACATGTACCAATCAAGATGGATGCTATCAAGCTGTGAAGTAGATATTTTGGGAATCAGGAGAAATTCCAGTAATCTTGTAAATGAAATGAAGGCTATTTTTAGGGGAAAAAGTCATTAAGCAGGCAAACATCAAAATGTTCAGCTCAAACATTTTGCTTGACTCACATCAGGGTTTCATTGTACTGAGACCTCCCAGTTTGCCAGGTTCTTAAGTTCCAGTGCTCCAGAGTGATCTGGAGTGCTCCCTCTTCTTCCAACCAACTTGCACGAGTCTCAGCTAAGCAAATGATGAATTTGCTCTGTAGCAGCTTCTGCCTTTGCTGCAACAAGCAAACAGAGAGGCTTAATTATGAAACAAACAGTATTGAATAATCCGCTCATCTGCATTCAAGAAACTCAGATCTCGCGTGAAGACTATGAGGTAATTAGATAGATAGATAGATAGATAGATAGATAGATAGACAGACAGACAGACAGACAGACAGACAGAGGTGGATGGAAGGATCAATACACAGACAGATAGACAGACAGCTAGCTAGATAGACAGACACATACGTAGTCAGATAGATAGACAGACAAATAGGCAGGCAGACAGACAGACAAACAGATAGATAGATAGATAGATAGATAGATAGATAGATGCATACTGTACCCATCATTTATGCAAATTTGTTAGAAAAGTTGCAATGATTAGAGTTTTGAGTGGTGTTTAGTGTTTGTAATTCCTTCTGACTCCTAAATGAAATCAAACTGAATCAAAATCCAGCCATATTGTCCTCATTTTGCTTTAATTTATATGAATATTTCATGAGAACAGATTCTCCCATGCTTTGATTTCTTCTCCCAAGGAATCTTTCATTTATTTCATGTACATATGTTTTTGGGCATTTTCTTCTTTCGATGGAGGACCTAAAGCTCCATTCTAGCTAAAGGCCTGTAAAGATCATCGACACATGCTTGTATCTTTGGGCTTTATGAATAAACCTGACCTGAATTACTGAATGTAATCTCTTCCATGATATTATTTTCTCATCTGTTTAGTAGAAACATAATCGTGTCTTTGAGCTTGATAATTAAATTTGAACTGACTTGATTAAAATTCAAAGTTTCAATGGCATTTCATTTATTTGCTACTAAATTCGTGTCCTTTTTACGGAAAACTACTGCACAGAAGCTAGAAAGTGAGGGAAATTGTGGTTCCTTTGTTCAGTCAAATCTGTACAAATATTTTATGAGGGCACGTTTGTCTAACCCAGCCTTTAGCTGCCGTTCCCAAGGTCTCTGTTTACTTCCTTAATCTATGTTTTCAGGAGGCTTTAAGGAACGTGGTTGCTATGTACCCATAAAGATCATTAGCACATGCTTTTAGATTTGGGTAATAAATAAACTTGGCCTGACTGGAAAAAATGTAATCATGATATTTTATGATATTTTCAGGATATCTGTTTACTACTAAAAACATGCCCTTTTCTTGTGGAAGCAGAAACATCGGATAGGAAGTGAGGAAAATCCGTGGTGCACTTCTATTAATACTTATAGATGCTAAAAACATGACTAATGCTGTGGTGATTAACAAAGTAATTATCAATTGCTATACAAAAGGCAGGAATTATTTGTTGGACATATCAGTTTCATCATAATAGCTAAATAATAAAAGATGTTTCCAGATGTACAGTATGTATAAAATTTATTTTGGTTATTGGAGTCTGCGATGAAATGGCATCGCTTCTGGGGTGTATTCCCACCTCACCCCCAGTGTACATCATCACGCTGATCAGGATAAAGCAGTTACTGAAGATCGATTAATGAATTATTGATGTGCTCAATGACAGTTAGACAAAAATTCATGCAATTTATTTGCTTTTTTTTATGTTGTTGTATCAAGCCCTATGACGTGTTTCTGTCACACTTTTAATTGCTAACAAGATGGAGTTCCACTGTCCTCACATAGTACATCTGGAATGCAGCGCTGATTAAGTGGGGTAATTTGCCCTCTTTTCATTTTTTTTTCTTTTTCTTCAATATCAAATGCTACAACCTGTTGTTTTGTTTTGTGGTTTCCCCTGCAAGCACAGTTTTTTCTTCCTCAAACCTGGCACAAACACACCTGATTCAGCTAATTGCAGTGCAGATGAACATCTGCTTAATAAAATTAGCTGTGTTGGATTAGAGTTAGATCCGATATGTGCAGGTTGATGACTCTCCAAATGAAGGGATTTGGCAAAGCCTAATTTAAAGGATGAAATATTGTTAACAGGGCTTTAATGCTACTTAAAAAGGCTAAAGGACTTTATAAGACCCTCACTTTACTTGAGTCTGTCTCGGTTCTGCTTAAATTGGCATAAATAATTCCACCTCTAAAGTTCAGCTCTTCCAAACAGATAAGTTACTTGTGCAATCAGAGTTGAACTCCTGGCCTTTTTGTGTTCAAAAAAAAAAAAAAAAACTTTATATTAACTGCATATTCACTGGCTGACACTGACAATACTGTGTAATATTAGCCATTACATAGATACATACAGCTGATCATAGTGTATGAACTTGAATGGTGTTATAGTAATAGTAATGGGATAATAATTTTAAATAGAACTAAATGTTCCATGTTTCAGGCCTCCAGAAAAATATTTAATTGCTATCTTAAAAGCATGTTTCCTACTTACTACTGTACTAAACACTAGCATTTACTAATATTTACTACTAACCTGACATTAATTTATTTGTTTGTTTGTTTGTTTAGTTAGTTAGTTGTTTAGTTTGTTTAGTTATTATTACTCCTGGTAATAATAATAATAATAATAATAATAATAATAATAATAATGCTGTATTTTTCCATATTGTTTTATTTTATTGCAAAGGTTCAAAACTTCCATACCTACTGAAAATACAGGCTCCCATTACACCTTTAACCCTTTTTTTTTCAAAAATGTGTCAGTTTTCCTTTGCTTCACTCACAACAATGTAACTGTAAGACAGAACCTTGCACTTGTTGACACCCAGCCACACACACACACACACACACACACACACACTTCTTTCTTGCGTTTATTTTTTTTAAAATTTATTTTGTTATGCCACATAAGTCAATTATACAACAGTGCAGTAATACAAAGAAACTCTTTATTGTAACTTTAAAAATGTTGTTAATATTCAGAAACGTCCTTACCTTGATTATTTTAGCTACTGCACTAACGGATCTTATTGACTGTCTCAAAAACAAGCAAGGAATATCATATTAGTCACAGAAAATGTGTACACACAAATTAGCAGTGCATGATTTTGGAGAAAACACACACCATGTTTTGGCTAATTAGAAGATTTTTATCCAATGTCACTAGTGTCATGTGGAGAGTAGGCAAGCTTTAGTTTTTTTAATAAGATTAGCGGGAGCAATTACAGCCAAAGCTGAACAAATATTAATTCAACTCCCTGGCATGCCTTTTTTCATTCATATAGTCATACAGCAAAGGTGTTTGTATACATGATGAGTGCTTTTTTCTCACTCCTGCAGCAATTTACCTCTTTCTGGAGATTTGTCTGTCATAGTGGAATGATTGTGTTCCCTGGATGTCTGTGCCAGCAAATTCTGAATAATTGCTTATGAGTCTATAGGTCTATCGTAGTGTAACTGAAACGCTGAGGGATTTGTTAATGCAGGGCAGAAAATTAATAAACTGATCATTGTAATGCGGGCGACATTATGCATTCTTTCTCATTTTAAAAAGCCCTGGTCTGTGGGAATCCATAAATCTTGATGGAATACATAATATACTAGGGGTTAGAAGAGTATTAATTTTTACTTATTGACAAGTATTTTTAAAAAAAGTAGTTAAATAGTTTACTTTTAACTTTTATATAGTTAAAACTGCAAAAACTGATTCAGTATATATGTTTTATTAGTGCAGTTAAATGCTCATAAACAATAGCAAAGAAGACATTAAAACACACATCAATTAACAGCCACACACATAACACAGATTACATTTCCAGCTTATTAAAAAGCGAAAAATAAATAAATCAGTGTATTATGATTCTATTTATGGATGTATCAGTTCTTGTGTGAATGATCTGGCAGCAGAGTCACTGATTTTGAAACTAAGAGTGCACAGCATGGAAGCTCATGTCTATCAGCAGAGCTCTCCTCATAGTTCACTGATCAGCCTTCCTAGGAGAGTAGATGCTATATCTACAGCAGCATCTGGATTTTTCCAGGCTGATAATGACCTGTTCAACTCTGGCTACAGTAGCTTCTGAAAATGATTGGCTTTTGTGAGCTAGTATGTGTTGCTCTACACTGGATAGTGACACATAACCCATGGCACAGAGTGCGCTGGTCATGACAGAATTCACAATGCCACAGTGCACAAATTTTATTTCAATTTTTACTTAGTTTTAAAAAACATTAAAAAAAAATAAGTGTGTGAGGAATTCCATTGGGAGTGAGATAAAAACACTCTTGTACAACTCTACACTTCAAGAAAATACTTTTCCCAGTGCAGTCTTACACAATGTGCAGCTGACTGTAGAACTGTATTTATCTAGTCAGAAATATTTATGGAAATGCCTATCAGAAGCATAGGAGAAACCAACCACCATTAGAAATATATCAACTTTTCAACGGGATATCATCCAGGTATTGCAAATTAAAATCCTGATGATGGCTGTGCTCTCTTTATGAGAGGGAGGATATACTCTCTCTCTCCTGTCAATCAGAGCAACACTAGCCAATCACGGGCATCTGTGAGCTCATGTATGTGAGCAGTAACACAGTAACACAGTCATGACAATAAGTTAACTGTCAAAACACATAATACATATAGGTTGATATGCTGATTACTGTAACCTATCACTGTAAGGGCAATAACTGACTTTATACCATTATAGTGAGCTTGAGAAAGACAAGCAAAATACTCCCATTTTACTTTAAAAAAAATGTCTTTTGGACTTAAACCAGTGCAAAAATAGGTTATATTTGCATGCATCATTTTCCCTAGCCCTCAATGGTGCTGGACTTAACACCAGTGTGCCGAGGTGGGAAGGGAATTTTATGGAACATAATAGAATTCAACTCATATAGTTCCAGAAATAGAGACTCACCAGAGAGACATTGGAAAGAGGAAAAATGCAAGTTAGCTATGTGATATTAACATAGTGATACTGTTTTTTCTATTGAGGATTCAGGGTGAGTTGCAGGAAAAGACACCAAACTATAAAGTTGAAGGGGAAAAAAAAGAAAAAAAGAAATGTTTAACGTTAAGGAGACTCAGTAATGCCTTCAAAAGCTGTCCAATAGTCTGATCATATGCTTGTGTTATATTCCTAACCCTATATATCTAGGCTGGGATTACTCTGGACTGCAGCTCTAGACATTGTTTTGTTCTTCTAAATCCTACTAAAAATTCGTCATGTTCTGATTACCATAGTGAAGTCCACCTCTGAGTTACTGGAGTAATAATAACAATCCTGCTTGGTCACAAACAATAAGATTAGGTTATACCCAAAGCAAGAATCTCAGCACATTCCACACTCTATGGCATTTAAACATTAATGAGAACTACTGTATACTCCTATGGTTATAGTTACAGCAGCGTAAACGGTATTTATTGATGTGAATATTGCTTTTGGCATGCATTACTTTAATCACAGCACTTTCTGTAGAAAAGATAAATGAGATCAGTGGAGTTTGAAGATCTATTGGTTTAATGATATTCTATCATTTGTTAACAGAAACAATCTACTGATTAGATCATGTCATCAAATCAGTCGGGAGAAGAATAAGAACTCTGAAGATGCATTGTGTAAAAAGACAGGAATTTGTATCCAGTAATTCAGACTTCATTCAAATGCACACATGACAAATTGGACTCTAGCAGTTATAAGGTGACCTGCAAAAACATTTGGAATGACTTGTCTACTTTCCGAACATTAGGGGTTCCATCGACTAGTCAAGTTGGTGAAAAGGCAGCAAGGCAAATGGTAAAGAAAGCAGGCTAAATCTTCTTTGTTAGTCAAAAAAAATATTTCAGACAAGATGAAACTACAGTAAGTTAACCGTCAACTACACAGTGTGTAAGACTGCATTCTGAAAAGTCTTTTTGTTTGTAATTTTCCTTTGCTTTAATAGAACATTTCCATTTCACATCACATTTTTTATGATTAAGTGTAGAGGTGAGGTTTTTATTTAAACCCTTTCCTGCCCACTCCATTCTTGCCAATACTGCCTGTTCTTGCAGTTATTTTTATTGTACTTTAAAGCCAGTCTGACTATTCCAGCTGCCAGAGTCCAATCCAGTCTCATGTTTGGATGCTACTGAGGCCTGAGTTGACCATTTTTCGTCCAACGCATGGGTCATTATCAGCCTGGAAAAACTCCCAGACACTGCTGTAGATATCACATTCCATCCAAGAAAGGCCATTCATTGAGCTATAAAGAGGTTTCAGTGATGGACATGAGCTTCCTCACTGCACCATCGCAGTTCTAGAATTAATGATTTCAGCTGATACATGTACATCTACCACCAGTGCATCCACACAATTGCATTTTAAATATTGTAACATGATCATATGAATTATTTTGTACATTTACTGCACTGATGATGAATGATAACTAATTGAATACTTTTTTGAATTACTGGTTGACTAATAAAATGTATTGTTGCAAAACACCTACTTACCATCCATTCCCATTTAAATGAAGCTCTATAGCCATCCATGTTAGTAGATAATTTTCATCTCACTCTACATAACCAGTAATGACAAAGCTGGCTATAAACACATGAAAACACTGACGTGGCAAATGGCCTACTGTTTCTCCAGCAGGTTTCTTCATAATCAAAAAGAAGCTCTCAGATTTGCTTCTTTTTTGTATCATAATGGCTTTTTGCTATCTCATTTTCCCCTACAATACTGCATCTGGCCACTGCATTCTGCCGTGAGTCTGCCATGTTTTCCTGAGCAGTAAAAGTGTTGGTTGTGTGAAGGGTGATCCAGGGCATGTCTAGAAGGGATTGACTGACAGAAGGTGTCCAACACACACCTTTTTCTTGACATGCTTACATTGTTCCAACAATTATGTTTCCTCACGTTTATTAGAATGTGATGATGGCACCTGAGTTTGGGTTTCTGACTGTGGGAAGATTTGCCATGTCCATATGGTATACATGCTGGTGGTCGAACTGGGGATGCTTGTCCTTAGTTGTGAATGAGTGTGTGTGAATGTGTGTGCCCTATAATGTAGTGGTATCTCATTCAGGTGTATTCTCACCTCAGAAATCAGCAGTCTCAGGAGAGGTTCTGGATCTGCCATGACCCTGACAATGATAAAACTATAAATGAAACAAAAAAAGGTTTCATTTGGTTTCATTTTTGAGAATATAGTGCATTACCTTTGCTAAAAATCTAAACCTTTTAGTTTAATGTTTTCAGAGGCATATGAGCACAGATTATGGATATGAGTGTTCATTTTGCAGAGGAACTGTGTACTATTTTATCTCTATAAGGTAATGAGGCAATCGACAGGAGGCAAATTGCACTTTCTCTATTCTACCACTTTATAAGAAACCATTGTTCTATTTATCTGAGTGAAGTAGTAAGGTATTAAAACAGCAGAATGAGAAATTGTAGATCTGTGTGTTGAGTTACAGTGGTGAAGGTAATAGCAGACAGAAACCTGGTCATTTCCCAAAAACAAGATGGTAAGACTCTAATACTGTCACCGGAACTTTGCAGAAGGTATTTATCCCTGAGCTGATGCAACATTTGGGAAGAATGTGTCAGCTGAATGATATACAGTAATAATAAAGAAAAATCTAGCTGATTGCCTGCAGGAAGAGATTTGCGTCTGCTGTGTCTAATGGAAGACAGCTAACGGTGCATTGTGTTTTATTACAGCTGCATTGCTTTGCTGTGTGTAGCCCATAACATTAGCAGAGGGACGTTAAAGCAGCAGACTGGCACCTCATGAGTCATCTACACCTGACAGTATTGTTATTTTGCTAAACCCAATGCATTTTCAGAAGCTACTGAAAAGCAACGATATATTAGAATTTATTTGCACATGATGGAATTCACGAGTGTTATGCATGCACTGGGTAGCTATAAAATATGCAGGTGCTTAGAAAGGCAATTTAATCGCATGCTGTACAGTAGCTCCTGGTATATAATTATACTTGCCTGCAATGCTGATTTTAATGTAAAATGTGCAGAAGTTGGTTTTGTTGCAAATATCTACTCATTTATGTGCGTAGTTATAAATCAGCAGTATTCTTCATAGTGAGGATGTGCTGAGGTGTATTCACATCGCAATATACTCTGGTCCCCAGAGATATTTGGCTGGCTCTGGCTGCCTCCACATTGCTGTTTTTAGAGTCACTCCAATTAAACAGCTTTTACACTGGCCAAGAGAAAGCTGCACGAGCACACTCACCACAGCCTTGCTTTGTTTGACCTTATTTTTTTTGTGTAGCTGCCATCCGTTGCTGAATATTTAATCAAGATTAATCTCAACTTTGGTGCATCAGATTGCCTGAAATCAATCTTATTATTGATAACTGCTCAGTGTCAATTAAATCATGCATTATTAATGCTCAGATTATGCAGTGGGTTATAAATTCAGGTAAGATAGCATGTCACATACAGAACGTGTCAGTAGATACTCGAAAATTGAGCCTGTGACAATATGTCAACTGTTTCTATTGCATAAAATGTGTCAGCCCTGCACAATTTGGTAGACTGTTGTATCTTTTGCTTAAAAAGTTGAGGCCCTTCTGTAGCACACGAGCAACTAGCCAACATTGGCATGATGTGCACGATGTATGTCAAAACAGTATAACGTGCTAACTGGAAAGATGTCACCACAGATTAATTTTTGACTGCAGTAATTTTATGTTCTCTCTTTAGTGGAACATAATCATTTGTATGTTGATAGATTGGCTAGGGGTAAAACCACTAAATTAGTTCTGGTACACCCAGCTGCCATCAGAAGTTACATAATTATTTAATTGTAGTCTCCCTGTGTGCAATTAAAGTGTGAGCTTTATTTTTAACAGAAATTCACCTCTTTCTGGGAGGCCCCAAAGTCCAGGACTCTGCACCTATATGGAAAAATGTTCTCTCACCTGATGAGACCAAAATGTAATATTTAGGCCTTGACACAAAGCAGTACATTTGATGTGAACCCAATACTGCTCATCACCCTGTGAACACCAACCCCACAGTGAAGCATGGTGGTGGCATCATCATGGTAAAAGTTACCCTTTTCTGTTATTCTGATTAAATGAGGAAAAGTAAAAGAGAGGTGACTACTTTTGGAAGCCACTGTATTGCACAGTTTGCCTTCTGTCTGTGTCAACCTTTTCTCTCTTTCTGTAAAAAAAATGTCTCGGTCATTTTGATGCTTTTTAATTTTGGGGCACATGGATATGGATATATGGAGAAATAGTTCAGCAGATGGATAAATCCAATGATAATTGGACATAAGGCTAAATGAAGACAAGTTAACCACATGGATAAATAAAGAGATTGATGAAACAATGGCTCCAGGGATGGTTGGGCACAGGGATAAATAGAGGGATAGTTGGACACGTGGATGAAAAATCAACAGTCTGCCTAAAGATGCTTTAATTGCTAGTTAAGTGTGCTTTCCCCAATGAATGCCATGCATTGCTTAGCTTATAGCAAAGAAGACAGGGAATTTGGGGGCATTTGCCTGATATAGTTGGACAATTTTATATGCGGTTAAAATAATTCAAAATGAGATAACTTAGAAGAGACTACACATATAATTCATAATGTAAGTGTAATTGATTCTAATAATATAAAGGTATTTTTAAATTAAATAAATTATATTTTAAACATGGACTGACTCCTGAATTTTTGAATTGCCTGTCAGTGTGTAGGCTATGAAAAAGTCTGGTATAAAGATAGACATAGATTCAATGGTCATTCTTATAATTCATATATCTTATTAAATTAAATGCCAAAGAAATCAATGAATACCAATTGCTTTTAGATTATCAGTGTGTTGGTGCCTTTCAGTGGAGTTGGAATGGGATCTTTAAATGTAATCTTTAAATCTTCCAGGGGAAAAATTCTTTGCTTAAAAGTATCTCTTTGATATCTCAGTAGATTTAATGAGGATTCTCAGTTGTGTGTCATTTAGGTTTCTATAATAACTATAGTGGGGTAACTATAGTGGGGTCTGAGACTACCAGTGAAAATGCTTCTATTTTGCATTCTTTTCTAATTTAGTACAACAGTTTTCATTACAAATTATATTACTGACAACAACTTAAGTGAAAACTAAAATCTTTGAAATATTTACATGAATTTCAGAGTTTCTTAGTATTTCGTATGTCTCATTTTTGCTTTAATAACAGTGTACACTCGAGCTGACATGGACTCCACAAGTTTATGTAAAACCTTATGATCCATTTTTTAGATCAAATCCATCGGAGTGTCATCTGAACACATGCTTCAATAGAAGAGATAAGGCATGAGGAAAATCTGATCTTTTGTACAAAGCATTTAACTTGGTCAGTGTCATAAATTTGCTTACATCTAAATAGGGACCTAGAAATAGTGCAGAATCTTGAATATTACTGTCATGTCAACACCGGAAATGGCGTTGCTTTTCAGGTAACACAGAGCGGCCTACAAACATGGCCGCCTAGGACTACAACACCCAGCCTCTAGACGAACTCTTTCACATTCACGTTCACCTTCATTCTAATTGCACACACATGGACTCAATTATACACAAACAGTATATAAGAACTCTCACTTTACTGGTTCATTGTGAAGTATATGTGCAGTTTCCTGTACCTGTTGATGCCAAGCCTTTTGATTATATGCTACATTGTTCATTGTTACAACTAACTTTCTGCTTCATGTCCTCTTCTCTTGCCAAAGTATTGTTGTTTGTACATCGCCTGACTTCTGCATGTTTACTGACCTTGATTCTGCTTATTGTTTTGGATTTGTTTGCCTTTGGAAAAATATAGAAAATTAAGGTGCAGCTGTCACTGTCTCCACCACCTGACAATTACATATGCAAAATATTCATTTTGTAACATTTACTGATTTCAAAATTTTAAAACCTTTTGTTTATTTCCAATTTTAAATGAAAAAAAAAAAATCAATGTGTTCTCAGACTGTTGGACCCCACTGTATGTCATAAATGATTTTAACCACAATGAAATTGCTGCACCACCTGGAAAGTTGTTATTTAAGGTGTAAAAACACTTTTTCTGTCTGTTGTTTACTGGTTAGTTTATTGAGTCAGGTTAATTTTCAGGTGTTTGCTGAAGAGCTGCACAGTAAAAATAACAAAATCAAGATAAAATGACAATTGAGTAAAATGGAATTCTCCAAATACAATTTTAACTGATAAAAAAAAAAATGTATTCTTAACATACTGTATCTGTATAATGTTACTGGATTCAAATTTGCTCACAAAAAAAACATAAATTATTTAATGTTGACAATAAGCATACTCAAATATTTTTGTACCCATATTACTACATCTACAACTAAACTAAGAATACCTAGCAGCTAATGCATGTATCTTCAAGTATACTCATAAATATAAAATGACAAAAAATTAATGTATTTTTCTACAAGTTCTTAGACTAGCAAATTAAAAATACACTAGTGTACTTCTCTTCAAATAGATATGACAGTGTATAAAATATACTCCAAATGTACATTAGTATGCTTGTAGCAACCTGACATGTAATTAACTTGGTAGAGCCAAGAACAGTGTGTGACTTTGTTGAGATCACTGTATGTAAAATTACCTGGTTCTTTTGTCTCAGAGGAAAAAGCTGAAAGACAGGAGACTTAAGGAGACGTCCTGCTTGTCTTTCCATTTGATCTCATTGCTGCTGTCTGGAAGAAACTATAGAGATAATAAGATCTCTTTTTAGATTTTTTTCTTTTTCCACTATGTATTTGTCAGTAACCACCTTTTAAATAGCTATATAACTTTACGTGTGATTAAGATATGTGCAAAAGAGAAAAATATTTCAGTTCAGGAAAGCCATGTATAGTATAAAAATGTCAAAATGGCAAGATGTGAAGGGTTTTCCCAGGCCACTACACATAGAAAAGGATAGTCATCTCTGAAATGATGATGTGATGACTGTTATAGACTTAGACGAGAAATCTACATAGTGCTTTGGCCTACTTCATGGGCTGAAATAGCTATTATAATACCAATCATATAAAAAAGGCCTATTTTAGGTAATAACCTGCCAAAAGTCACTGCTGCATGCTGATGCTTTTCTTTCACGTCTGTCTTATTTCAGCTGTAATCATGCAATTTATTCTCATTTAAGTGACATTTTGAACAAAGTTGAACTTTTACTCTACTTTGCTGTCTTATTTGCTCTGCACAAATTCTTTTTAGAGCGTCGACTATTATACTAGTGCAGATTGTTCATGGATTAAACAAGTTTAGCCACTCTGGTTAAACACAATTTAAAAGTTTAAGCAAAAAACTGGAGATGTAGCTATTTTATGACAGTTCCTAATGCTTATTCATATGTGGATAATATAACACAAAAATCACTCTGATTTCAATCATGCTGATTATATATGTATCAAATAACTATTTTGCACAGTAATTTCTCTGTAATGATGTTCATAAAAGGTCATCGAAGACATCATTATGATTACTCTATAGTTAACTGCCCCAGGCATCAAATGAATCCTTCCCTTCGTTTAATCACATTTATTGGCTACCAGCTGCTACGATGAGAACCAGGATTAACCAATCAAGATCATGCATTTTTTTTCCCTCCAATGTCTGAGGTGACAGGAAGAAAAAAAAGAAGGGTAAATCTGG
This sequence comes from Pangasius djambal, assembly GCA_022985145.1. Lineage (NCBI taxonomy): Eukaryota > Metazoa > Chordata > Actinopteri > Siluriformes > Pangasiidae > Pangasius > Pangasius djambal. The sequence goes on along the minus strand of CM040980.1, from coordinate 24,412,517 downwards.
TTTAATGAGGTAAGATACAATTTCTACCTACCACCATGTTATTTTATTTTAATCATTTTCAGTGGAACTGTCAAAGATATTTTGTTCATTACACATGTTTTCATTCTTAATATAAGATGGTAGATCATTCCTTAAATATTTTAATGGCAAATTCTGAATAACTCAATTACATTGTTAGTTGTGTGAATCTGTGATGGGCAGTGGTGGCTCAGTGGTTAAGGTAGCTAAGTCTGCCACTGTTGGGCCCTTGAGCAAGGCCCTTAACCCTCTTGGCTTAAGGGGTGCTGTATCGTGGCTGATCTGACTCCAACTTCCTATGAAGCTGTAATATGTGAAGAGAAGCATTTTGTTGTACTGTAATGTATATTTGAGAAAGGCTTTCTTATTTAGCATATTCCCCAATCCCTCCCAGCCCCCCTGAAATTAATTCACTAGGAATAATAATATTTACCATTCATAATATCACATACATAAATAGGTCCACAGGTGAATCCTTTTTAAAATGTTAGATAGCAAGTGCATGAGTTTTACTGAAATGATTTCCAGCCATGTTGACATATGCTGTATTAATTTTACTGCTAAGATACCTTCCCACACAATGCCTGGCTGGAGTGTTCTGTTCCAAAGACACTGCATTTGGCCACTAGATTAAATGTTCATACACTGGAGACAGTTCTGAATTGATTTGATGGTGTTTTGCTGATAGTGTGTTTCTGGGATAAAAGTCTAAAACAGATTTGGTATGGGATGTTTTCATGCCTGGGGTCCCTGGCTTAAAGGATATTTGCATTGCTTCAGAACGATGGCAGTGTTACCAACTTGTGGGAATGTAGTTAATGTGTGCTCAAAAAAAAAAAAACACCCATAATGACATCATGGGCTACTTTGTATATTCACTGAATCATCACTATCCTTTGCATATCATGTGTTACATGAAAATTTTGCTTATGGCACTACTTACTATGAATAGATTTATAAAATAAATAACAGAATTTCTAGCAGGGATAGACAAAATGAAGCACTGGTGGTAAGTAGTCAGCAAAGAAATGGTTATAGATGGAATAACTCACTTTACTTACTTGAAAATATTGCCAAGGAGAAAGTTTAAAATGAAGAGCAAAAAAAGTGTGTGGGTGATTATTGATTGGTTTTAGAGAATAATAGTGATCAGTGATTGTTGGGAGAAATAGTAATTGGTGACTGGTCATTGGCAGCAGTGGTGATCAGTGATTGGTTATTTGGAAAAATGGTGATCAACGATTACTCATTAGGAAAAATATTGAACAATAGTTGTTGGTTGATATTATTTTTAAAAAAGTCGCTAAAGGTCTAAAAAGGCACCAAGTTAAATAAAGGTAAATAAAGCATAAGTTCAATGTTCTTTTTAAAAAAAAAAAATGAATTAGTGGCAAGAGTATTACTGTGGTAGAAATTCCATGTTTATTAATAGTAATGCATTCCATTTTTGAAGATATGAATTGTGGATAAAACAGTCCCAAGGACAGCAAAAACATTGTGTTTTTGTTCTCCAATGCACTACAATGCCACCTGAGCTATAATAATTGAGTCATTTTCAATCTAGTAGCCTTTAGCTGATGTAACAGGCATGATCTGTACATAAGTATGAAAGTGAGGAAATTGTTTTATATCTAGAAAAGGAAGAAATGTAGGATGAAACATAAAAGGCACACTTGTGGTTTCCAGAAAGTGGAGCGTTTTAACCATTTCCCCCATCACCCAACGAAGAGATGATGCAAAGTATTACACTGACCTTTAAATTAGCAAGGAGATAGGAGTAAAGAAATTAGGCAAGTTAGCAACAAATCATTTAGCCAATATCAAGTAATTCTTTTAATCACTAGTTTTTAAACAAAGCCAGAAAATTCAGCTAATTTGCTTTATGCCTACATAAAATCACCTCAGTGAGAACACAAGTGTTTTGCAATTTAGAGCTAACAACTGCTTGTGATAGTGCTTGAGGTAAGCAAGATGTTATTTATACACCAACAAATATGCTAACAAGCAAAATCTCTAAGATATCTACAGTGCTAGTTAGTTACTTAATTAGTTAGTTAAAACCTTTTACCACAGTACCATTGAATTCTTGATTGTGATTGGTCAAAAGTGTTTTTAAAAAGCAGAATTGACAATGGTGTTGGCTGTAATTTAAACAGCAGGTTTTTGTTACTGCGCTCATTCTAATACCTTACCTTCTATAATAGCAATTTACTCAGGAGGACACTCGCATGCATTGATTTTAAAAACGTGTGTAATTGTTGATATGGTGAGGAGAAGTTTATTTAGCGTTTTTGGAAGGAGTCAGTTTGAGGTAATGTTGTTTCTTCTTCATGTTTTAGCATGAATTAATTTTGGCATAATAACATACTATAAATCCTTACCAAAGTGGTGTTTAACAAATTGTCATTGCAATGCCTAGGGTCACTATAGCGCTTGTGGGGGGAAAAAAAAAAATCTGCTAATGTTTATGTACATATGCACCAGCAAAAATGCTCAAAAGTTAATTCTCTTAGTTACCTGCAATGCTAGCTCGGGTAAAATCAACTTAGTATGAATTATTTTAATGTTAGAACATAAATGCTTTGCAAGCTGGACTTTAGCAGATGGTTGTGGTGTTGCTTGAGGCTACTATGGCTCTGGAAAGAAGCATTTCCAATAAGTGCCGTATGAAAATTCAGGTTCCACAGGTATAGCTAATGTTTTATAGAGACTATACTGCATTCTGTGTCCTGTTATGCCATTTTACACTGTGAAAATGTTTTAAACATTTCAGCTAATGGTAGGAGAGGGGAACTGAGAATAGTGAAGCAGAGTGGGAAATAAATAAATAAATAAATAAATAAATAAATAAATAAATAATGCCTCCAGCATCAGAAATACCCAGCCCCCATATTTCTCCACCTGGCATTGATTGTCTGACAAGAGGTCTTTCTCCGTGCGTGTGTGTGTGTGTGTGTCTGCCTGGATTTGAGAGTCATAATTCAAAACAATCCAGCTGAGATGAAAGCCGGTATAGAGGGATCCTCAGGGGGTGAGAGGCGCCTGAAGCAAAGGTCTCCTCTCAGGGTGCGAGGACTTTCTTAGGCTGATTGCTGGCAGAGGATTCTGGGAGAGGGTCAGTTTCTCCTCTTACCGGTCTGAGGCAGTTGTGGTGAGAATGCTTTTACTAGTGACTTTATCATTTCACAATATCTATAATGTAGTGAGGACTCTCACATCTTCATACATCATGCAATTTGCAGTATATCAAGTGGCCTCGCTAGCAATCTGATTGCTCTCCAGATTCAAGATGATTTGTTTGATAGTGCACTGCTGGCTATTGGCTTGAAGATCCTCTCATCATTGTATAAAATTGTTAAGAAAAATCTCTCAATTGTACAATACAGTGAATTACATATATTTGATATATTGCAACAACAAAAATAAATAAATAAATAAGTAAATAACACTTAAAAAATAGGAGCAAAGAAAAGTGATATTTCTATACATTACACTTTATTTTATACTACACATTATTGCATACCCAGATGACATTCCCACACATTTGTTGATTCATGGCTGACAAAAAAAGTTTAATTTCTAAAAGGAACAGCACACACAGTGCATGTTTTTTTACAGACAGAGGACAAAAAGGACATCTAAATCACGTAACGTTATAGACCATATAGTATAGATTAGTTTCTACATGAAGGATAAAGATAACTAAAAGCCTTAAAGGCATAGTACACATAGCATATATTATTTTGTATAGGGAGGTTAAAAAAAATACAGCACTAGTCTCTGTAGTGTAGCCGCAGATTCCAGTTCTTGGCGGACAGGAGTGGAACTGGATGTGGTCTTCTGATGTTGTAGCCCATCTACCACAAGTTTTGTGCATTCTGTGATGCTTTTTTGCTCACCACGGTTATAAGGAGTGGTTATTTGATAACATAGCCTTCCTGTCAGCTAAAACCACTTTTCCTTTTTTGATCTCATTAAGAAGGTGTTTCCACCTACAGAACTGACTCACTGGAGTTTTGTTTGTTTGTTTGCTTGTTTGCCTATTGCATCATTCTGTGTAAACTCTAGAGACTTTTCCAGGAGATCAGCGGTTTATGAAATAGTCAAACCAGCCCATCTGGCACCAGCAACCATACCGAGGTCAAAGTCACTGAGATGACATTGTTCCCCATTCTGATGTTTGATGTGAACTGAAGCTCTTGACCTGTATTTGCATAATGTTACGCATTGCTGTGCTGCAACATGATTGGCTGATGGATGATTGCATGAATGGGCAGATGTACATGGGTTCATAAAGCACATATTATTTTGTACAGGAACAATAGAGAGCTAAATGCCTTAAATGGACAGTACACATAGTATGAATTATTTTATTTATAGGGAGATTAAAATAATAATAATAATAAAAAAAAACTTTTATCCAAGGTCATCCAAAATGATGGCTCTTATTTAAAGAAGTAGGCCACAGGTACACACAGCGTACATTGTCTTTGTAAATGGAGGGGAAAAATACAGTTAAATTTCTTAAAGGGATTGCCTAGAATGTACACATTTAGTACCATTTTTACATGGATGACAAAAAAGCTTAATTTAAAGGGGATAGTGCACATTTTACTTGTTATTTTGTATGTGGCTGAGGAATGGACAGCTAATTCACTAAAAGTAATAGTCCATATAGCACACTTTATTTTATTTCAGCAAGACAAAGGCAGCTAAATGCCTTAAAGGGATAGTACATATAGTATGAATTATTTTGTATAGGGAGATAAAAAGAAAAACACAGATACATTTCATAAAAGGGTAGTTTGTTCAGTGCAAATAGTTTACATTTTATAAAAGACAGTTATTTTTTTTAAATGCATAATCCACAGGTACATGTATGACAATATTTTCTAAATAGAGGGGAAAAAAACACTACATTTTTTAAAAGGATTGTCCAGAATTTTAGTCTTTTATACAAATGACAAAGGATCTTAATTTCTAAAATTCATAGTACACCTTAGTTTACACAGGGAAGTCGAATAGATAGCTAAATCTACTAAATTTTAAAAGACATATGTTTCTTAAATTGGTAGTCTGTGTAGCACATATAGTTTGCACTGTTTTATACAAGGACAACTAAAAAGGACAACTTTAAAGGAACAGTCCACATAGAACATGCAGTACACATTATTTGCACATTGATGTCCAGCAATAGTGTACAGGAACCGAAATGCATCCAACAGCTTAAACTAAAGAAGAGGTCATCTGTAAGAGGTAATCTGTCGAAACAAGACTCACATCTCCACCAAACAAAAGTCTTGAGTAAAACATTGTGTTTGTGATAAAACTGAGGGAATACAGCTCCTCCGTGTAAAGTAAAAAAACAAAAAAAAGCATCCCTCATCAGATGAAATGGAACATTGGATGTAATGCTTAGCGAGATGAACCTTTGCTTATTGTGAAGCGATCTGGAGATAATTATGTACTTTATATCATTTGTGTCCTTGGGTTGTTTGTCTACTAGATCCTTGGCAGAAAGCTTAATATCTTAACCACAACTTTGCTTCCCACAGAAAATAAAAATTCCCTGTCGGCACCAACTTTCATAACGAGTTCTCCATGGTTTTAAATGAAGCAAAGAGAACTATGCCTCTGTGTATATGTACAGTCTCTCTGTCTCTCTATCTTAATGAGATAGGAGAAATGAAACCTCTGTCTGCTAAGTAACGGCGCCATTTGAAATCATTATCAGCTCAACTCTCCTCCTTCCATTGGACAACTAGAATGTTTCAGTCAGACCTGAGGCTCATTGAAATATAATCATCCCTAACAGGCCATCACTGATAAAAACTCTTTTCATCTTTTCTCCTCTGGTGGAAAACGCTCAGATGGGTCTCAGCAACTCTGCTCTATTAAGGGGAGACAATTAACTAAAGATGTTTTGACCCTAATTCCATTAACGGCTCTTCTCTTTTGCAGGACTGTAATATTTCTTTGTGATATTTGCCGAATGCAGCCCATGTCTAGCCAGACTGAATACATCCTGGAGCTCTCTTGCGGGAGTGGGCAGATGTACTCGAACAAGCGTTCTGCGTAGGAGTGGAGTTTAATTGGACGAGCTACTCGCCATTGAGCCACTGTACTAAATGTGACTGAGTACTACCGACACAATGAGAGAGATAGAGAGAGAGAGAGGGAGAGAGAGAGAGAAAGAGAGAGAGAATGTTGAGTGTTTGATGTTGTGAAACTTCAGTAACAGATTTCCCAATCATAAGAGAAACTGTTTGGGCTAAATTGGATTGTTGATTTCATCTTGTTAAATGCAATATGTCTTATTTTTTTTATTTAATACAATAAGATGAAATATTGACACTTCATTTCAATTTCTTTCTGAGTGTCTTAAAGCATAGTAAATCACATTCTATTATGAGTTCTTCTTTGTTCACTTCATTGGGGAACAACATTTCTGCCACTTACATTTCTGTGTAATATGAAAAAGTTTTATTTGTTTTAATTTTAATGATTTATTTGTTTTTGCATTTATCATATGTATATGGCAGACAAGTTATGTAACTTGGTGGAATACATGTGGGGTTTTACATCTGCAGAACATAAGGTGAAATCATTTTTATATATGGAGGACAAAATACATCTAAATTTCTTAAAGGGACAATTGCCATGGTAACAGACAAAACAGCAACATTTTACAAAAGGGAAAACACAAATAATATGCTTACAGTGTGTAGGGTACATGTTATTTTTGTACAAACAGTATCAGTGTTCATACATAGAAAACCGTAAGACAGCTAAATGACTTAAAGGGATTGTCCACATAGTACAGTTTATTTATTACATGAGGAGAAGAAAGAACGCTAATTAGCTTGAAAACATAGTATAAATATAGTGCTATTCAATATTTTATATATCTCACATAGTATACTGTGTATACAGAGTGCACATAGTATGCATTGATTTCTATATAGATGATAAACAACAGCTTAAAGGGATTTCACATTGGACACATGCATACAGTAGTATACATTATTTTGTTCATAGAAGACAAAAGATAATTAAAGGTCTTAAAGGGATTGTCCACATAGTACACATTATTTTATACATGGAGGACAAAACAGTACTATATTATTTATGTAACAGAAGCAATTTGGAGAAATTTTGCTTTGTTCATTTTGAGCTCTATATAAAATATACATTGTATTTAATGCCATAAAATGATGTTTGATGTTCATTTTATAAACTTTTAATCTGCATATTTTAGATTCACTCCTATTCCTGTTTTCTATAAAAGACCATTTAGTGTATTTTTCCTCCTCCTGTTTTTTTTTTTTTTTTAATTTCCACTCAAAATAGAAAAGACCTTGAAATTGTAAACATTTCAGCATGACAAGTTAATGCCTGTGTTTTTTACTCATCATACTATATGAAACGTGGGTAAACGGATGTTAAAATCATGGAGCAATGATGTGCATGACAACATGACGTGAAAACAAGCTTGTCTCTTAACAGGAGCAGAGGAGTGTGCTGACGTGCAGCACTAGGAGGTGTTTTCCTTCCTATCTTCTCACCCTATGATGGATTAATTGGATTGTAACCCCTCATTTCAGATACTTTCCCGGCATAGGAAGATAACAGATACCATGTGCATGCCCACACATACACACGCACACATACATAGCACAATGCTAAAAATAGTGTGTATTGACAAGCCTCATTTCAACCAGGAGCTGCCTGTATTGTTTTGTGCCACAACAGACATGACAGCAAGAGAGTCAAGCTACTCTCCTCATTTTCTTACTGTGCCTTATTAAACCTTCTCACATTCCATCTCTACCTATCCCAGCTTCTTTGCCACGTGTGTATCTTTCTCATACACTGTCTTCTTACCTCACTGTGAGCGGGGGCCACTCAGAAAACAAAGTCATCAGATAAAGCACCGGTGTGTGGAGTAAAGAGCTCTCTAGACTCGGTGGTCTGTACACACACCGCGCCTGTGTGCTTTTGTAAAGGACAGCTAGGCTAATTGGCTGCAGTCAGGGTGATCACAAGGCCTGATTAAAAATGTGACTCCAGGCACTACACCTGGCTCATGCACCAGGCCTTGCTTACATCACATCGTCCCTTACACGCTTAGCTGCCTTGTCTTGCCTCAGCAACAAAGAGATTTGTATTTTCCAGAATGCTGCCTGCACATTAAAGGGTTGGCTGCGCTAGCTGAGCAATATGAATTCATAAAATTCCTTTGAGAGAAGTTTCTATTCAGTACAGCAGTGTAGGCTGCTCATGATACAGACATGAAATCACACCTAACCTTTTACTTTACTTTGTGAATTCAGTGTTTCTGGTCATGCTATACACAGATCATTTGCTAAACCCTTCCTGTCTTCCAAAGATAAATATACATTAATATGAGATTCCAATATTTGGCATCTGCATCAGATTATTTGCTGTTAACAAGTCTCTTAAGGGAGAATATTTTGTACTTTTGTGGAACCAAGCACAACAGCACCACCAATGGTTGTAAGAAAAATACACAGAATGGTATAAAGAAGGCTGGGGCTGATTTCTTTCTAGCCCATATGGTAGATTCATGCAGCCTATCAGTGACAGTCGTGTCAGGTGATTACACAGAGTGAAATGCCTCCTAGTTGTAATCTGTATTTGGGCTGATATTTTTTAGCCTGCTTTGCTGACACGTCCATAACACATCATTAAGGAGGCACATAGACTCAACACACCTTGTCCAATCGAAATACAAATTACACAACAGGGCAGATGACAGAACTGTAAGTTTAATGTTTTTCTGTTTAGCATGTTTAGTATTTGCAGGAAAACACAGCATGCTCCCAGTAGAACATTATGGTCTTGAAACACTAAGGAAATTTGAAATCATGAATGCAGCTCTCTATCTGCTGTTGAGTATGATGTCGTGGGATGTCATGATGTAATACATAACTCAACCTCAACAGTTTAATTGTCAAGCTATTAATAGATATTAGGGTTTATCCCCAAATGACTGTCCACATTATTATGTATCTTTTTTTATGAGGGAAGCTGCATGTAGTGTATGTTTAAAGCTTTATTCTAAAATCTAAATCAAGGCCCAACTGTGGCCTAGTTATGTACCTTAAATCATTTTTAAAGGTACATTACACTATATGGCCGAAAGTATGTGGAACATCCTATTCCAGGTATGGAGCCTCCACTCTTCCTGGAAGGCTTTCCACTAGATTCTGTGTGGTTGTGTGAATTCAGTCTCAAGAGCATTATTGAGTTCAGACCCTGCTGTTGGACAAGAAGGCTTGGTGCACAGTTTTTAATCCAGTCTTTAAGTTTTCCTAGACAATTGTGTTCTTAAAACTTTGTAGCAACAGTTTGGGGAAGAACCACATATGGGTGTGATAATTACGTGTCCACATACCTTTGGCTATATAGTGTATATTCACAACTTCAGGTAAAATATACATGTGAAAGGAACCAAAGATTGAAGGTATCCCAGGGATAAGGAAAGGTACAATTTAGTACAGTTTAGTCCTTAGAGTAAATACTATCATGTCAAATTTCACCTACCTAGCTGTCAATGAGCTATCAAACACAATTGACTGTAGACAAATTCTTGAGTCGGACTCCATTTGCTTTGTAATGCCATTTTTAACAATCCAAGTCTAGGATTAGCTTTTTTTTTATCTGAATAGCCTGTCCCATTCAGAAATACAGTATATTACATTGCAGAACACATTATCATTTCCATTTTATTATGTCTTGAATAGCATTAATTCACCCTCTTCACTACAATGGCTACCTTCAATCTGCACATTACATTGGCCAAATTTATTTTGTCCACTGAATTATGTGGTGCTCTAATGGTGCCCTAAACCCTAAACAAAATTGTGCATTATGGGTAGTCTGTACTCCCCAGGGTACATTATTTGGATACTTATCTATTTGGATTTCAAGAGCACACTGGATATTCTCCATTATTCTCAGGGCTAAAAAATACCCAAAACAGTGCACTATATAATGGGTAGTGTGCAACTTTTGCACAGTGCTTTCTTTCTTTCTTTTTTTCTGCCATTGCCCTGGAATACATTTTCAGTCTTTTATCATGCTGGCTTGAATCTGTTATCTACTTACAACCTATTTTCCCATTTCTGCCATTTGGATATCTGCAGTTAGCAGTATTATGAGTCATTGGCTGTTTTTGATTATGCTTTTCTCTGAGAGCAAACAAGCCATATCTGAAAGCTGGCACACTCTTACTTCTTTATCTGGCCCACATACCACCGTGAAATGACAGTAAAATCCAGATCTGAATCTGGCTGCCAGAAAACAGCCACAACTCAACCTTGATGAGACCATATCTCACACATAATATGAAGGAATGCTAGAATCTAGGCGCCTTTTGGTCTAGAAGGTGAAATGCAGTACAGGCATTGGTTGCATTTGGGCCATTTTTACTCCTCTCTGGATATGTAGGTATGCACCATGTGGGCTATTTTTAGCCCACCACACACTGTTCTTTTGCCATAACTGACCACTGTGTGTCTAAACTGACCACTTTTAGCCATGAATCCTCTGCTGTCTGTCAGCAAATCTATCCATTATTAGGCATCTGGGTTGGGCCAGTTTCACATGTGGCACTGGAATTGATACATATCTGATATGTGATAATACACACAACCTTAGTTTTAACAGTTGGATCAGAATTCCCGTGACTTTTGCCTGTACGATCATCATCATATTGGCAGCTATTGATCACAAAAAAAAAGAAAAAAAAAAGGTGAGAGTTGTGTCACAAGCCTGATTCTCCTCTCTTCACCCCCATGATGCCATAGAAAGTCATACAAATCTAGTGCCCTTCTGCCTCCTCGCCCTTATAATGATTGTCAGCAAATTTGCACCCAGCAACTACTGCAAATTAATATCACACTGTTACTGCGAGTGTTGCCTCTGTTTTGTTTGTTTAGTTCTGAATATATGTCATGTCGAATCAGATTAGTGTTGGATCACAGCCAATCTAAAAATATGCAATAATGTAGGGATATAAAGCAATGCTACTATCTGTATCTGTTTATTGCTCCAAATATGCATATTTGTATCTGTTTTCATATTGAAACCTGAAGTGGGTGTAGCCTAAACCAGAAAAGTTTTTATAGTTGTTTCTATTTCCTCAAATACAAACAAAGTAGTAGCCTAGTCCAAACCACCACAACCAGGCAAGGATGAATGAATGAATGCTGTCGGTGTTAATGAAAATGGATTTTCGTTATCCTGCAAGTTTCATACCTGACCACTTTGTGACTGTAGATGAGCCGCCCCATTTGTATCTGTATTTCTATCTGTTTAGGACATATTGTCTGTTCATTTTGAATAATAAATTCATATTCCGACACTTTCCTACATTACAAAAAAGAAAGAATAGGATTTTAACAGTAAATCACTGTAACAAGGCCATGATGAAGTAATAGTTTAGAAAAAAAAAATTAAATAAAAAAAAAAAACAGCCTTGCTCTTTGACTGACAGCTGGGAATTAATCTGACTCCTGACACTTGACATAAAAGATCTGTGATCCTTATGTGATCATTTTCTAGTAAAAGAAGAGCACTATACTCGGCTATAAAACATTAGAGAGGGGTTTGGGCGATATTCTGAACCTCTCAAATAACTTCATTTTGTACAATGTTATTCCATTTATATGAAGTTTAAACAATTGCGATTTTGTCATATACTAAATTATAACCCTCTCTCTCGTTGTATCTGTAGATATAGGGAGATCCCACACTCCATTTATGAGTGAATGAGAGTGTTTTAAAGGTGTGCAGGCCATTTCACAGATGCTCTGTCCTCGGTCAGAGGAATGATTCGTACTCATGCTGGCCTCCGGGCCTCACCTGCTCATCAGCTTTATAATTCTGATAAAATTGCTTTGTGGACAGAAAGGGTTCAAAATGGATGGCCGTACACTTTTGGCTACAAATCCTGAAATAGGGATTAGATGTGTTTTGTGCTCCTGTCTCTCCTCTCTCTCGCTGCTCAGCTGGTCTTTTTGATAGCTTTTAAAAGGGGACATTGGGGGCATGACTTGTTTCAGCTGTTGGCAGAACAGCATACTGTTTTTTCTTTTCCTCTCTCATATATCAGGGTAGCTTTCTTTCTCTGCCTGCTTTCGTCTCTTTGCATATTTGTCTGTTGTTGGGGTCCTCCTTTAACGTTGTTTTTTTCCTGCATCTCTGTCTCACTTTGTTCCTCTTTGTCTTTGTCCATCTGTCTCTCGTTTTTTTTTATTTCTTTACCTCTTTATCAAAGTCAGATCAGTAGGAGAGATGAGGGATGAGGATAGATATGCCATGTTCAAGGACATGCTAGTTCCCAGGTTCAGATGGCTCACTATCTCTTATTCTCTCTGTCATTTGAGCCCATATTCTACATTTCTCTCTTACCATCCATTCACATATACTTGCTCACATAATTTAGTTAAGAAAGAGCCTTGGGTTGGTTACATCTCCCTCCACTTAGATCCAGCAAAGCTCTTCTTTCTTTCTGCTGTGTCTCAGATGGACTGGCTGAAAGCCTGCCCTGGGTCTGAGGGTACTTAAGCCTTGAGACACTGTTTCATCTTTTTTTTTTTTTTTTCTAGGAAAGCTCTCGAAAAAAAGGAAAAAGAAAATCTCTCTGCAATCAATAAAAGCTCAGATGTATAAGAAAAAATGCACAGGCAGTAGGGAAGACGGAATGTCTTAAGGCAAGCTGAGATTTTTTTCAGCAGATTTGTTTTTTTAATAGATGTTTTCACTCCCTCGGTTCACATGTGCATTGCAACATCAGGGTGGCATTTGACTGACTGGTGAAAAATGCATGTCATGGAGCTTGTTCTTCTTTCGCAAGTAACGATTACTGGACTTTCCTGAGAATAGGTGGGCCTGTTTGAGCCCGATTTCATTTCTGTGTCACTGCAGTTTGCAGGGAACAAATTGATTTGCGCATTGCTATTGATCCTTTTTTATTCCAACAAGAAGAACCATCACTCACTGCCTTTTTTTTTTTTCTAGTTTCTCTCTTCAAAGCTGCAGTATCTCAGGTTAAGTAGGTTTGTGATCGCGCCTTTATTAGCAAGTCATCCTTGACTCACTAATTCTCTTGCTACTTCACTGAGCATTGCTCTCCTGTCAATCAGCTGGTGAAATGAGCTCTAATGAGCATCTCAACCACACATGCAGCACTGTGGTTCCAGTACTATTTGCAATAGCCTTACAGCAACCTCATTACCAACAAAGAGACAGTTATAAATAAATTTGACTTTACAAATGATAATGCATAGCATATATGATTTATCTGGAATTATGTTCCAGTGTTTATTAACTGCAGTCCTGCAAGGCAACAGTACTGCAGATTAGTCTGTTTTTCTCACTCCAGCACAACATGTACACTGGAGTGCAGCAGAGCAGAAAAAGACATTTTTGGTGTATAGCTTTCACAGGACTGTGACTGCAACTTACTTCTTTATTTGATATATTTATTTGAAGTGTTGAAACATTTCGTTTCTGTTTTTCATTGCAACAGTAAAAGCAACAGTGATAAATCCAATATGGTCCAGAAGTCTACTAGTGTTTACTACAGCAAATACAATAAATGCTTATATTCCATCACTTATGAAACAGCTAAAACATCTGTGTTGATTTTTATTATTACTTAGGCGAGGTTCAGCATTCGTCAGTAAAAGTTTGTGTTTAAATGCAGCAGGGACTATAACACATAACCCATAGAGGACCATATTATCAATATTAATATCTAGTTATTTAGTAAGAAATTAAACATGGGAGGGTGTGCTGTTTCAGGAAACTAATCAGTGATGAGATTAAAGTTCATTAACAACATCAAAGTTGAATATTTTCCTATAACAACATATCCCCATTTGTTTAATTCCTCTTATACCGCAGCAATTTGCCAATGATTACGCTTTTTTTTAATTAAAGCATGAAATGTGCTATTTTTATGCCTTTCTAGTTATGTGTAACATGGTGAAACAAGTAAGTTCCTGTTTTCCTTACGTTATAGAAGCTGTAAACAGTCATTCCTTACAATTAATATTTTCTGATGCTTGTAATAATAATTCTGAGGGCAATGTACATGTTGTATGTAATACAAGCATGAACATTTAGTGTCAACATTACAGTACTAATAAGCCAATGAATTCTGTCAGAGTAACCAATTATATCAATCTCAGCAAACATCATGCATAACCTAGTTAAACAGATGGTACAAATAAATACCTGAATAATAGAATCTGAATGATTCTATTCACTCAAGCTAAATAATCAGTTAAAAAAATTGTGTTAAATATTAAATATATTAAATATTGTACAGAATCATTCAGATTTGTGTCAAATTAGTTTACTGGTATTAATTTATTCCAAGGACTGGCATCTCATCAAGAGAGTGTTTTAGTAGTGGTTAATGACAAATTATGCCATTAATAGAATCTTCTTGGTAGTAGATTCAGATTTTTTGGATTGTATGCCTAACATAAATCTCAAATTACAGCACAAAGTCAGCCTAAAATACCAGAAGATCTAGAGAATTAGGTCTCTACAAACAAACAAATAAATAAATAAATAAATAAATAAGCAAGGACAATGTCATTGTATTTCACTTAATCTTCAAATTCAAATGATGTAATTAGAAAGAGTACTAAGGCCTTTTAATTAAAAAAGGCCACAGGTCACATGATAGTCAGGTGTTAGCTTTGGGTGAATCCCAAATAGTTCACAATCTGAACATATGGAGCAATACACTGGGTGATAAATCATTACTACATTGTCTACATGGTACACTTATATAGGGAGTAGGAAGGTAAAGACAATGTTTCTGAATACTAGATCATTTCATTTAAGCTCAGTTGAATAGCTGTTCAATTTTCTGTTGCTCCTGGTCACATATTTTTGAACACCCTTTTTGCTCTTGCATTTATATTAGCAAGCCTATTCTTCTGTCTGTTTCCATACAACTGATAAACATGAAGAAATTCAGAAACAGGTTGAATCACCACAATAATTCTAGTCAGTGTTATTGTTTTGAATAGGAATGATCAACGATGCTGAACATGCCTCATCTTGTCTTTCCTTGTGTATGTTCCTTTCATTCACATGGGTTGCCAGATTGAGCTGATTTAGATGGGATCTCGCTTTTATTTTTTAAGTGGAAAGATTTTATATGGAAAGCTTGCTGCATCACGCCTGAGAAGATAAGAATTAAGTGTGTGTGTGTGTGTGTGTGTGTATGTAGGTTTGTGTGTGTTTGTTCATGCAGTCATGCAAGCAGAACTTTTTTGCCCATGTGTTGGCTCACAGCTCACTGGCTATGTCTCATGAAACAGAGTGACATTTTCTCAGATGTGATTCATCTGCACTCTCCGACCAAATAAGGAGAAAAGAAAGGAGAAGGGAAGAGGGGGATAGAGGGTGAGTCACATGCTGTATAAATCACTAATCAGTTAGCATCCTTATCTATGGTTTTATTTCATGTGAGCATACGTGCATGATGGTGATGTGTGTGTGTGCGTGTGTGTGTGTGTGTGTGTGTGAGTGAACAGGTAAATAATGGGAAAACTGGGATGGATGAAATTAGTAAAGTGTTGTCAATGGTGACTTTATCTTTCACATATGTGTGGCAGCCTGGGAAAACTCATCAGATATTGCTGCAGTGGAATTCTAGGAAACAGATAAAAATGATGAAAAATCAGGGTTTGACCAAGTATATATATTATGATTATTTGATGCATGCAAAAACTCCTGTCCTTTTCAGATCCTCTTCATGTTCAACTTCATCTATCATATGTGAAATACCTTTGTGCCAACTTGCAATGTCATAGCTCCCTGCTGAAAAAAACCTCACCATAAACATGTTTCATTGGGTTTCTCCATTTCCCGTTCAAATTGTAATGGGGATAAAATGAGCTCTAGCAGGAAATGAGCTTTCAATTGTGTTCAGCTTCAACATGCAAAGAGTTCTGTCTTCCTCAATGCTTAAAGTGCTAAAAATGTAATTTGCATCAAGTTCAAATGCATCATAACACTCGAGCACTGCTGATTTGTCAGTGTGAGACTCCCACTGTAATGAGAGCTTCTTTCAGAGCAAGTCATTCAATTCAGCTTCAATGATTCAAAAGAAGTCTGATGGTTTCAATATGGAAAAAGAGGCTATTGATCCCACTATGCTCCATTCAGGTGCACATTTTTATCTGTTAAACATTTACTTAAGTAAAAATTTATGCAAGTGCCTTCCTTTTAATGTTTATTGGAAGTCTTTTTTTCAGTTTCCCATGCAGGTGAGGGCAGATTTGAAACTGTTTCACAGTTTGCCTTTGAATGTCTCATATATTAGGTACATCCTACTGAATGGTGCATACTTTCCTTTTTGTGCGGTATGGCTATCATTCATCGCACACCCTGCTGATAAATGAAAAACAATCCACACTTTTCTGCTTTGATTCCTTGCAGCGCTGAAGAGTGGAAGCACTTCCTTAGTCAGTGTTTTTAGCTTGATTAGAATCAATTGCTCTCCGGTGGGTAAATACACATGAGAAACATGACGAACCCCCATTCAAATGTCTCGACAATCACTTTATCTTAATATGCATTTTATTCCACCTCTGCATCGATCTATCTCACTCGTTCACTCTCTCTCTCTCCCTTTGCTCTGTCAGGTTGGTGTATGAATGACTGAGTGCGAGCAGATGACTGAGGTGCTGAAGGATCAGGAATACTAGAGTGGAGGCTGTCCCAGCTGTCCTGTGTGGAAGAAAGAGTGACGGGAAAGAGGGAGGACTGAAAGAAAAGGTGCAGCACGGGCCGTCCGCCCCTGCATCGCACAGGTGCGTCTGATTTCAGGTGTCATCTAGTGGGCCTGCACTGCTGAGATGTGAGTCACTGAAAGAGCTCTGTCTTATTAACTTTCTAGAAACTGCAGTGAATGCCATGTAGACAGACTTAACATTTTAATTTGTCCTGTGTGAGTTGAAATCACCGATATGGACTTTTCACATGCTGTGCATATAGTTTTATTTTCACACGTGTATGTTTTTCACAATTCATTTATTTTCATGTTAATTTTTCAATTTTTATGCAACTGAAGCTTCCAACAATTATACTAACTGGTATAATATCAATCCAATAGCACCCTGGCTTTTGTCCCCTGGGATAGGCTCCAGGCTCCCCACAGCACTGTGTAGGGGCTTAGTGGTTAGCATGTTTGCCTTACATCTCCAGGGTTGGGGGTTTGATTCCAACCTCCGTCCTGTGTGTGTGGAATTTGCATGTTCTCCTCGTGCTTTGGGTGTTTCCTCCGCGTATTCCGGTTTCCTCCCCCAGTCCAAAGACATGCGTTGTAGGCTGATTGTCATCGCTAAATTGTCCGTAGTGTGTGAATGGGTAAGTGAGTGTGTGTGCGATTGTTCCCTGCGATGGGTTGGTACTCTGTCCAGGTTGTCCCCCACCTTGTGCCCTGAGTCCTCTGGAATAGGCTCCAGGCTCCCCACAACCCTGTGTAGGATAATCGGTACAGAAAATGGATGGATGGTTGATATTAACAAGGGGTAGTGCAGGAGCTAGCAAGGAGTCTGACTGCTAACCAGAAAGATAACATCTAACTGGGAAGCTAATACAGTCAGGGACAGATTAACAGGCACTTGGGCAGGTGGCATGACAACTAGCAGGCCCTTGACAAGCAATGATGAATAATTAGGCATTATGCTGTCGCACACAACAAGATACATGCAAGCCGATTAAAATAAAGACACAGCATCTGAAATAAATTTGGAAGTCTAGGTACTAACTGTTTTTAACTGGAGCTAAAGGAGAGTTTATATATAAAAGGTATATTCCTAAAATCTTCTTCTTTTTGTCAATGAAAAGAAAAGAAAGAGAAGCCAGAGAAAGTTCATTTTACCTACTGGATTGAATTAAAAATAAATTCCAAACTAAAATGGGCCAAAAAAGACTCAACATGCTGTCAATATTTGAGCTTATTAAAGAGCTGGACTTTGACAATTTGTCAGATGAGTTTGTGAGGTGAAAAGAACAAAATAAGCCTGTCGCCTAAGGTAAGTCTGCCTTCCTCATATCACTAATACGACTCAAAAAAATACTTTTTTTTCTTTCTTTCTTCTTTTTTTAGCTTGTGTTGGGTTATGGGGCAGTCAGGGCTCTGTGCATTGCTTCATGTATAGTAGGGTCTGGAGGGGGGCCCTGCTTAAGTTCCTGCACAAGGGCCTAGGATTTACTAATCTGTCCCTAAATACTGTTACTTTGTGAACTGCATCATAGACATGTATGAACTGTTAATGAATATCTAAATCCATTAGCTAGAAAATATCAATATTTCACAGTTTACTGATGTTATTAAATGGCAGAATCAGATTAGTTATGCTCTCAGAGGAGGCTTTGTTATCTTTAGGGAAAGTATTCAGCTTTACAGGATAAATGGCATCTCGGTCAATATTTGTGGCACCTTTCTCCCATCTACATACAGTTATTGGCAGTAGCCCATCTGTTGCCATGCACAGTTTGTCAACCTCTACCATCAATCAAAAGAAATACACTACTGTAGGACCACAAGTGACCAGATGTTGTTTACCATTCAATGATGCACCATTCTCAGCATAGCACTGACATTGACATGATATTGTCATGTTGGTATGTGTGACACTTTGACAAATGTATCAGGCACAGCAGAATTGTTGGGTACATAATAAAATGACTGACAAATGTATCATCAAGGTGGATGTACCTAATAAACTAACAAATCAGGTCACTAACCTGAGAGTTGCAAAGTGAAGTAAAATTATTTACACTGATCAGCCACAACATTAAAATCACTGTCAGGTGAGCTTAATAACATTAATTATCTCATTACAATGGCACCTGTCAAGGGGTGGGATATATTAGGCAACAAGTGAACAGTCAGTTCTCAAAGTTGATGTGTTGGAAGCAGGAAAAATGGGAAAGCATAAGAATCTGAGTGACTTTGGGCCAAATTGTGATAGTTAGACAACAGGGTCAGAGCATCTCCAAAATGGCAGGTATTGCGGGGTGTTCCTGGTATGCAGTGGTTAGTACCTAATAAAAGTGGTCAAGAAAGGACAACCGGGGAACCAGACAGGGTCATGGTCGCCCAAGGCTCTCTGATGTGCGTGGGGAGCAAAGGTTAGCCTGTCTTATCTGATCCCTACTGTAGCACAAATTACTGAAAAACGTAATGCTGGCTATGATAGAAAGGTGTCAGAAAACACAGTGCACCACAGCTTGCTGCATATGGGGCTGCTTAGCTGCAGAGAGGTCAGAGTGCCCATGCTGACTCCTGTCCACCACCAAAAGTGCCTACAATGGGCACGTTAGCATCAGAACTGGACCATGGAGCAATGGAAGAAGGTGGCCAGGTCTGATGAATCACGTTTCCTTTTACATTATGTGGACAGCCGGGTGTGTATGTGAGCAGGCAAGCTGGCAGTGTCAGTGTGATGCTCTGGGCAATTTTCTGCTGGGAAAACCTGGGTCTTGGCATTCATGTGAATGTTACTTTGACACATACCACCTACCTACAGATTGTCACAGACCAAGTACACCCCTTCATGGCAATGGTGTTCCCTAATGACAGTGGCCTCTTTCAGCAAGGTAATGTGCCCTGGCACACTTCAAAAATTGTGACAAAATACATGACAAAGAGTTCAAGGTGTTGACTTGACCTCCAAATTCCCCAGATCTCAATCCAATAGAGCATCTATTGGATGTGCTGGACAAACAAGTCCGATCCGTGGAGGCCCCAACTCTCAACTTACCTGACTTAAAGGATCTGCTGCTAAAGTCTTGGTACCTTCAGAGGTCTTGTGGAGTCCGTGCCTCCACGAGTCAAAGCTGTTTTGGCAGCACAAGGGGGACCTACACAATATTAGGCAGGCGATTTTAATGCTATGACTGATTGGTGTATATCACAGCTCTGATGAATGCTCAATTTTTATAGGTCAGAAGAATTCTGATTGGTGATTAATTTTGTCCAAGAGCAGCTCCGACAAGCTGCAAGGTTTATGTTATTGCACTCATTCTAATACGTCATAATTTCTCCAGTAACAACAAGGACTTGCATTGTTGATATTACACAACCGTGTGTAAAAATTGCTAAATATGAATCAGAGAATAATTTTATTTCCTGTCATGCACACACACATGCACACCTCCTGCCATCAAGATGCTTGATTCCCAAGCATCCTTCTCTTAGGTGTCAACAATTTCCATGAGTATTGTTGAGATTTAAGATAAATATAAGAGATATTGTTTATTATTATAATTGAGACTCATAAGAATGATTGCATAGAGAAGTGATCTATAGTCTCCAGCTGTACACATACAAGGATGTTGTGTATATTAAAGCAGCCAGTAAGTGTAAACAGCTCTGAAAAATCCCAGCTTTGCTGATTTTACCAAGAGATGACAGGAACTTGAGGATTAAAAAGCAGTTTTGTCTGAATCTGATGCATTTTTTAACCACAGTCTGCTTCTGCATTTTTCCAAGTATTTTCTCATTACATTCCTGTACTTTATAACATTATCTTTGCACTGCATGCAAAACTCCCACTTGGGACTGCTTCTCAAAGAGAGTAGGAGTTTGCATAAGTGTGAGACAGTGACACACTGGGGAGCCTGGTGACCTTTTGATACCTCTCCATTTCTTTAGCAGCTCCTATTGATCCAGCAGTCATGGAGGGAAGTGAAAATTAAGGCACCAGGGGAGGCAGTGTCCCTAGGCTTGTGCACATATCATCGGCCACCACTCTTCCCCATGAAAGTGAGGGTGGAAGTACAAAAGTGCCTGTGTGCACTTTTCCAGTTAGGCCTCTCCCCCCAGTTTGTTTGGTTGTCCTGTGAGAAGGAAAATAGGCAGTTCTTCAAAAAGAGCAATTTGTTTTCCCAAATTGGTAGCTTTCTTGCAATAGCAGAGACCTAAGTAGCAGTGAGCATTGTATAGGAAGAGCTTATGGTGTAATAGGTCAGGAATAAGGCATGATAGGGCATGCTGTTAAAGGCAAATAATCAATGATGGGGTGGGTTGATGTGGCCCAACGCTGAGCAGAGTTACCCTTATGATCCAGAAGTTCATTATTTTACAACTGCATGTAATAGTCTTTTACTCCTCTTCTTCTATTCCACAGCAATTTTGCCAATTTTAACAATTTTTATTATATAATGTTTACATTATTTGTTTTATCCATTTATAGTTGCATTTAATGTTGTGTTAGTTCCAGTTAATTTTCGTTATCTATAATTGTTCCCTCACCAGCCTCACTTTCCTTTCTTTCTGCTTAAGATAATGAAACTAAATGCTCCTTGGTGTGTAAGATGTTACTATGGAAACAATGACATATTAGAAACAGCACATTAATATAAACCTGTGATTTGAATTACAGATGGCACTGCAGTCAGACCTGCTGTTAAAGAAAATTAATCAACACCTTGTATCCAATCAAAAATTCTACACCAGTGTGGTATAAATCTGTTTAACAGAGGTGGACTCTACAGCTAGTGCATGTCTGACTCTTCTGTACGTAATACTACCATTTCACTGAGAAGGAAGGATGACAGTATGTTATTCTTCTCTATGAAGTATAAGCCTCTTATGTACTGGTTGCATGCCAAAATCGTGAAGCTTGGCATTGCACAAATTTCAAAGGGTAAAGCGAGAAGTTTCATACACATTTTAGAATATATATGATCACTTTAGCCTTGGTGACTTGTGGTGTAATTTTAAAGTGCAACTGAAAGGAAGATACACAATATGGTCTAAAGTTTGTGGACAACTGGCCATCACACCCACATGTGTTTCTTCCCCAAACCGTTGCCACAAAGTTAGAATCACGCAATTGTCTAGATTTATAATATAATATAATTTCCTTCATTGGAACTAATGGGCCCAAACCTGTTCCAGTATGATAATGCCCCTGTGTACAAAGCGAGGACCATGAAGCTATGTTTTGACAAGGTTGGAATGGAAGAACATGAGTGGTCTGCAAAGAGCCCTGACCTCAACCCCACTGAACACCTTTGGGATGAACTGGAATGCCGACTGCACCACGGGCCTTCTCTCCCAACATTAGTGCCTGACCTCGCTAATGATCTTGCGGCTAAATGAGAATAAATCCTCACAGTGACACTCCAACATCTAGTAGAAATCCTTCCCAGAAGAGTGGAGGTTATTTTAACAGCAAAGGGGGACTAAATCTGGAATGGGATGTTCAAAAAGCATATATGAGTGTTATGGTCAGTTGTCCACAAACATTTGGCCATATAGTGTATATAGTATTGACTACTGGATGCTGTTTGTGATGGAGCCTTAAAATGGCTAATGTTCTAGTAAGAACTCTAGTTATGAATTCAATTCTTTGTGACCCAGCTTTAAAGTAGCTAACATAACTGAACTGGAAGTGGTGGAAAATGTAAAAAAAAAAAAAAAAAAAAAAGACTATATCTAGCAGATTTAGCTATTAAAGATTATATGCTTTTATCCAAAGTGAATTAAACATGATTTAAAAAAAAGAGCAGATGAGAGTTAATGATTGTGAGAGTAAGTCACCTCTGTGGCATTCCTAAGATTTGTGCTCACAATCTTTCAGTTACTGCTACTGAGCCAGAACTGCTGAGATGCTGCTGCTCTGTGATGCTTTCCTAATAGATCACAACACAAAGATCATCATTAAATGGGTAGAGCATCACTGGTGGAAAACCTGAAAACCTAAATTAACACCAAATTAAAAATGCAGTTCCGTAGTAAACATTTAGTACAGAGTAAGTTTTCATACCATAATGGCTGGGTTATGACATCTCAGCTGATTTCCAATGCAAAGTATTGCAGTTGCTGGGAGACAAATAAGTTGTGTGCATACATCTTTGTGCGTGTGTGCATGTGCATATGTGCTTGTTTGTGTTTGCCGATCTGGAGAAGCTGCTGTACAGTTTGATAGCACGTCTGCAGACTGTTTATCGGCTTGTCCTTGCTTGGTCTTGTATGTGTTTGCGCTGGAGCTGTCTGACTAACCCGTATATAAATCTCATTTATTACTTTCGGCATTTTTTAAAGCTCCCTATTAGCTATTCCCCTCAGATCCGAGTTTCTCCCTAAAGCTGGATGCGCTCTAATAAACTTGCTGGGACTTGTCTGTCATGCTGTAGAATTTGCAGTGTTCAGCGCATCATGCGGTCACCAAGCCACTTATCTGCACATAATACAGACGAGAGAATTCATCCTGAACGGAATACATGAGTCGATACAACAATTGCTGAATGATTATCATGTCAGTTTGAAAAACAGGGTCTTAAATGTTTTCACTGACTGATTTATACATTTTAATCAGTGTCACACTTCTTGGATACATTCTTCCTATTAGCCAGTAAACTGTAATGATTTAATGGCGGGAACGTGTATGTCAGATCCTTCACTGGCATCTACACTCTCGGGAAGAAGGTTCTACACTGTACTATTTCTTGTCACTACAAGAGTAAATCTTGTTACCCTTCGTATGTGTGCATCTTTCACTTGGGACAATGAATGCAATTAGACCTTAAGGGAGCATAAAAAATGTACCCTTGAGGGTATCACCCTAGTGCAAAGAGATTTTTTTTTTCTTCCTGGGGTTATACTTCATAAGTCCCATGGAATGGCTGATTTGTGAATTCCACAAATAGGGCTGATAGGGCTGTGTTGTGGAGCAAGTGGCAGTTCCCATGTTGTACTCTGTTATATTCGAGGTAACTAAGGTCGCTTTTGCGCCTTGTGTTCATTTGTTGGTTATACTTGCTGGAGAGGTCAGTATGAATGATGAAGTGTAAATGCTGTTTTCGAACCCGGAGAGGTCCAGAGAACCAATACCTCGTCCTCTTACTTTTACATTTATAGCATTTAGCAGACACCCTCATCGAAAGCGACTTACAAAAGAGCTCCGTAGTCTTAAATTCTAAAACATATCCTCACACTAGTTCACTAGGACAGGGACTAAGAATACCATCAGCCTAATGTCCCTGTTGGGGAGGTTATTGACAATGACAATGACAATGACACTGGCAGACTATCATCTTCCTTGTATCTTTTACTTCAATAAGTGCCAATAAAAGTATATAAGTATTACATACCTGCTATTGCAGAAAGTCCTCAAGGAGAATTTACCACTCAAAAAATTGCACACCAAGCGACATGACTGGTTTGTGATGGCTTGTGATGGCTTGTTATTGTCAACAGAGGAGACAGAGCATCTTACTGGTATCTAAAACAGACTTTATTAAGACAAGAGCACTGTAATTAGCTCAACTTTATAGTGTGAGTGCTTGCACTGAGAGAATCTGAGAGAAAATGAATATCTCATAAAAATATACATCTCGTGAAAATTTTCTATGAGAATGGCTCCTCATTTGCAGGTTTACCTGATCAGTAATATGGCATGCATTGACAAGCAAATGGATAAACCTTGTGCCTACCATTTTGCAAACCTCCTTGCACAAAAGTGATATATGGAAATGCACAAGTGATCCACAGTTAGGAAGGAATTCTTCTATGTGAACAGAAACCTGCGATTATGAGCCCCTACCCCAAACGAGCTCAAAATCGTTCCTGGGTGAAGACTAATGTATATAGACCAAGTTTGAAAACGCCCCAATTACCATTTGTAATGATTATAATGGTTATAATAGAAATGGTTTCTCGCAGTTGCCAACATATTCTGTATGTATGACCTTACGTATTTTTTATAAGCTAATAACTAGCAAGCTAATAGCTTATTCATGAAATTATCCAGAGCCATTACTAGTGGGGTGAATTCTAGGGGGCCACAAAAATTTCAGTATAATTAACAGAATATTTGAAATGTATACAAAATTCAGTATAAAGTCAAAGGTTAAAATTGAAGGATCTGAGATGCAGAGCAATATTCTTTGGACTGGCATAGACCAATATTCTTTCCTAGCTATATCTCTATCTATATATACTATCACCATGGTTATGTTTACATGACTATACGCTGCTATTGGTTATGTACTGCTTTTTACATCACTTGCAGTGAGGCACAGATTTACTTTTTTTTTCAGCAAGAACATGTAAAAAGCTTAAAAATTATTCTATCTGAAATTCTGTTGCTCATATGTATTTCATTATGATCTTTTTGGTTATTTGCTAATTTTCTTTCTCTTCACCCTGTTGTACTCTGGGTTATCACAGTTATTTCTTGTTCTCTCATTCAGTATCATCTTCCATTTTCTTTTCGCTCTTTCATCCTTTTTATAATATCTTCATTCTCTGATCCTTCACCTCCTACTCTCTTTCCCTCATACACATGCTCTCTCTATGGTAATAACCTGGCCTTGTCGCTGCTCATTTGCATGCATTATTGTCTTTATTCCCCTTTTCTTTTTCATTCTTTTATTCATGTGGAAGCAAAAGCTGGAGATGGAGCCAGGGCCTCAGTCACAGGGAGCTCAAAATGCTGTTCAGCTATGTGTCATTTTCGTCTACATGGACACAGCCCCTAATGGTCAAAGGTCAGCTGTATAGCTCACAGTACCAGACTGGCCACAGCTCTGCCCGTGGTGTGTAACTCTGGGCTTCCCTGAGAATGTGATTAGCTACATCTGGAGGAAAGGTCACAGGGTCGCTCAGTCCCCACTGTCATGGAAAATGACCAAGTCTTTGAGCATCTGTAGCTTGTCAGGGCAGAGTAAGGCCCTTTGAAACAGTTTTAGCAAGCGTTTTCTGGAGTATCACAGCAAAAATCTGGCACTATTTGGATCAAAATAGCCTGTTTTACATTGGAACAATGCTAACAAGATTTTTTTCCAGCATGGAATGTCATGCACATGGCTCATTTTCTGTAATAAAGATCACTTCTAAAAAATCATATTTATAACACAGATCATGTTCAGGTACTTTGACCTGACAAGCTGAAATCCCTATCACATTCCTGCCATATCTTATTTACACTCCCACCTGCCACCATGAGGACGTGAAGGGCTCTTAGGAGCCTATTTCCATAATTATTGTTTATATTGCTATCACAATGGAGCTGTAGTCATGGCTTAAACACAGCCGCTTCCTAGCTTTCAGTATCAATGTGCAAAGCATGAGGGGGATGTGTAAAAATGTAGGGTGGCTCGCTCTTGCAGTTTTCTTCCTGCATCAGAAGCTACTCTTATTTCTTTTAATGTGTCAGTATGATAGAACAGAAGGGAGTTTCGTTACAAAAAAAAAAAAAGAATGAATCCATACATAATGAATTGATAATGCAGTTTGATTAAAGATGGAGTCATTATAAGACCACTTGCCAAACACGTATACAAATAAATAGGAACAACATGAAGATATTACAATAATTAATAGAAAGGAGTTATCTGTATGGACTACAGATCTGACTGTTGACTGTTTCATACTATCTTAAATT
This sequence comes from Pangasius djambal, assembly GCA_022985145.1. Taxonomy (NCBI): domain Eukaryota; kingdom Metazoa; phylum Chordata; class Actinopteri; order Siluriformes; family Pangasiidae; genus Pangasius; species Pangasius djambal. The sequence goes on along the minus strand of CM040980.1, from coordinate 24,386,037 downwards.
CAGAATTTTAATGAATTTATATGTACTTTATATATATTTGTACCACTTAACTGCATTTACTACCCAATTATACACTAAATTAATTTGGCACTGTAATTCCAGGTACATGTAGAGGTAATTTATGTGTAGAAGGTATGTGTAGAAGGTATGTGTATGATAAACTGGGGAAACATTTCATATACTCAAATTTAGACATTTTCTACTATATATACTTCTGAAGTCTATAGTTAATATTGATCATAATCATTATCCATGTCAGTTTTGCTCTCATTTCTTGAGGTTAATGTCAGTCACTGCACTGGAGCCTTGTCGTAGTCTCTTGCCTCAACTGATCACTGTTCACTGTTACATCTGTGCTGAAACAATTGCTGATTAATTCAGTGAGATTCATTCTTTTTACTAATTTTCCCTTTTTTTTACATCTTTTGCTGCCATCTCTTCAGTGTCTATAGCGTGGATAATTTGACAACCGGTCTTTAGACCGTTTACAATCTGAATGTATTAAGCTGATGTCCCTTTCCCTATGGCATAGTTATGGTTAGCTAGCTAGTATTTAAAACTTATTCTTGACAGTTTTTACCACCACATTTGTTAAACTGGCTCTTTATTAACCCAACCTGATCTCTGTAGGCAGAAAACATATGCAGTAATAGTAAAAAAAAAAAAAAAAAAAAGGCATGTTACAGGCAGAAAACTAGACTGTTTATCATTTTTGGCCAAAATTGTGCTGCAGTGACATCCTACGGTTTGAGGAGTTGAACTAACCTAATGTTTCTCTAGTTAGATAACTAGCTAATATTTTATTTCAGCCTGCCATAGTTTCCTTGAAGTAGGAAAAAAAGGCTGCTGGTACATTGCAATAGTGGCTGGGGGCTGGCTTGAGTTTTGTTAGCTAAGTTGGCTAGCATTTGTTTCCATTAACTTGACCAAATAACACAAGCTCCCTCGATGTATTAACAAACCAGTGATTGTTTTATATTGTGTGATAATGGAAAGATGACCAATGAAGTTAAAATGCAACTGAAATGCATCTGTGTATACCCGGATGAATTAAAGTAGAGAATATAAGGTACAAGGCAAGTCTTCTTTATATTTATATCATAATGAGAAAAGATATAAGGATTTACCAGTTTCATAAAAAATCACCAATTAATATTACATTTTTTTCTAGAATATTTAGTGTTATTTACATGTTAGATACAGCAAATAAGCTGTAGATGCCCCATTTTATCCGAGCACCCACCACTAAGGAACAGAGCATGTTCCAGGTAGATGTTAATAGGAATTGCAAAGGAAGTAAATGGTTTGTGTGTTCAACACTGAGATTCATACAGTGCAAAATGATATATTCCTAAATACCAGACTATGCAGACTATATATATACGAACGTTATGTAGTATAATGTGTATTGTATCTACTGTTTAATGTTCCACCCCGACTCTCTTTCTTGTTATCAGTAGCATTCTGCCATCCCATCCTTCAGTGTCCAGTGGTGTGAGTGTGAGACTGCTAGACTCACAAAATTGGACAACAGTCACTTACATGAATCCCGCTGGGTGCAATCAGAGCTCATTACTGCTGGGGAAACAGGTGGGGCATACAGACTTTTCACCTTACACTCAGGTTGCAAGAGGACCACAGAGCGCCAAGCCTAGTGGTGGGAACTGTTGCTATTATTCATTGCTCCGGCATAACACTTCTGGGTTTCATGCAGTTTGTGAGTCAGGGCTCCACTGGGCCTCTACTATATCCACTAGGTTTGACATTTAGGGAAGATAATCTGGTAGAGGAAAGATGTTGCCACTTGTGTGCCTCACTGTGTTAATGTGTGTGTCTGGTGTGACAGGTGGAAGCTAAAAAAAATGGGATCAACACAAACATGTACCGTTAGTGCCTCCAGGGTTTGTATTCATAGGAAAAGTGCTGCATAGTAAGTGAAGGGTCATAGTGTGTGTATAAGTATAAGGTACAGTATGTTCAGAATAAGGAAGAAAGGTAGGCAGACTTGTTTGAACAAAGATTTTGGCATTGCCAGGTATAGATAGTGTAGAGAGAGCACAGCATGATAGTGTGTGTACAGGTAAGGTTGGCATTAAGGGAATCAGAGTGTATGCAAACTGAGAAAGCTAAAATATCTGTTAAGGAGCCAATACTAAGCTTTGGTTTATGCACATATTTTGGCAGTGATCTTATCTTGGAAGTCAAAGACAGGAGGGTGAGAGTGTGAGAGTAAATCCTTGACCCTGGAGAAATTCTGGATCTCTGTAGTGCCCCTAGCTTCAGTAAAGCTGGCTTTTATGCCTGTGTGATGAACCTGGAGATAAGGTGTTGCCTGAGGTTTCTTATGGGTTGCCAGCCATGTATGATTTTATTAGATTTTCATTTTCGCCATGTCAGATGGGGCACCGTCTACAGCCTCAGTGCTGGTGGTTCATGCATGGCCTCTCTCCAAGTTAATGAAATGTGTTACTGTAATGGTGTTGTTCCAAGTCACCTTGTCGCCACAGTGGTTTTAACATGAGGATGCTGATTTTGAGAGCTCGGTTTACTGCATACTTTAATTCTTCTGGGTCTGTAAACATTTTTTAGTAATCATGTTACTAAAAACATGGATTTTTAGAATACTTTAGAATGTTTTTACAATAATTTAAAAATCTAGTAGTGTACAACTGGCTATGAGGGTTTCAAGCCCATCTTCAAGATTACATGCATACGCCTACTGTATCAAAGCAACAAGACAGTATGAAGATTTGTGATCACTGGGTCTCACATTGAGAACATATTGACTCCAAAGAATCCCTCGAGGCAGCAGCATGTCACCTGATCTACAGCAAACACATGGCTTCCAGCAGATACACTCGTCTATCACTCTAAAGCAGGGCATACTGGATTTCAGTCATTAGATTTGCTCAGTTGTCCTTTGATTTCACTTTGAGAGTTGTTCTTTTCCTTTGAAAGGATCTTTGTTCAAAGTGGTGTTATTAAAGAAGATGTATTTATACACTCATTATTCATAATTCCATTCTCTTCCCCCTCTCTCTCTCTCTCTCTCTCTCTCTCTCTCTCTACATCCCATTCTCTCAATAGAAAAGATGTTAAAACTTCAGAGAACATATTGAAAGCTTTTCATCTCATTTTATGTGAGGACTGTGTATGTGTGTGTGTACATATGTCTTGCATGTGGGAGTATGATTGCCATCACAAAGCAGCCATTTTAAAATCCTTTCTGAATTTTCTGCTCACTTTAAGATGGATAACTTTGCGCTGTTATTTTAGATAATCTTGCAATTACACCGTGAAACTTTTATATATCATGCACAGATTAATAAGAACAGTCTGCTCTTTATTCATTATTTCTCACTGAAATTAAATCTGAGCATGTCACCACGTATGAAACATGTTGCACTTGAGCACACCTTCACCATTTGAGCTGGTGGAGGACTCTGCTGTAATCTGAGAGACAAAGGGAGAAAGATGGCTGTGGGCTCACAGACGCCTCAGCCATCTGTCCCCCACGTCCCTGCTGGCCGTCCATACTCTGTCTTGAGTGGATCCTGTGAGATTCCCCTGCCTCACTATTGCTCCATCTGACAGGGTGATGCAGTGATGTCATGGAAACTTGTGCACATGTTTCATGCCACGTTTTGCCACGTTTCAGCATGGCAAAATCACAAATGAAGAGGAGTAGGAGGGTCTCACTGTGATCATCTTCACTCCATCTTATTTAACACTTCTACTTTTTTAGCCTATATACCCCTCCTATTATCCTCAAAATTGCTGACATCTTTTATCCTTGGGGTCAATTTGACCCCAGCAATTTAAACCTCCAGACTATGATTTTTACCCAAGTTTGTGTCTCAAGTACTTTATGTTTATTTGTTGACTACCTAAATAGCCCTTTAAATAAAATATAGACCCTCACCCAACCCCCCTCCCCCCACTTTATACATCCAGAATACTGATTGTGCGACCATGGAAAAATACGCAAATCACCATAAAATCTCACTAATTGACCTACAATTGGAAAGAAAGATCTTTTTGGTTTTTTAAAGGCTTTATATTATTTCTAAGTACAGATTTTTGTTATTTATAACATTTGGAAAGAAGAACAATTTCTGTTATCAAGGATAGTAACATGTATTATGTTCGGGGTCAATTTGACCCCAGGAAAAACAAACACAATTTCAAACATTTAGAACCATTGTATTTGTAAAACAGAAGGGATAGTCATTGTAGTCCAAGACCATTTATGATTTCCTGTCTTCTCTGGTGCTCAGGACAGCATTTTGTGCATGGTGCTCATCAGCAGGACATTTTCCTTTTCTTGGGGCAATAGGAGACGACAGTGGCTCCGTCAGTGAAGGCAAAAGATTGAAAATGTTACTTTCTTGTTCTTCATTGCAAGAAGCTCAGAGGGAAGCTCCAGTTTGTTTTTTTCTCATTGTCCCCTACATTGGAACCCTCCTTTTCAGCAGTTCCTCACCCAGGGTGTACAATGTGAAAAAAATGATCACATGTAATGTTATGACCATTCAGTCCTTCAGCCATGTCTAATACCACCCTCAGCGTATCTGGTGGGGCTGGGACCATTCTGATGACATTTGTAGTACTAAGTCTACCCTGCCTTTCAAGTGGGGAGAGGGACCATAATAACTTTGCATTTTTTGAAGGTAATGTGTCTGCTGGTGGTTGAGAGGCAACAGGAGGGTCAACACTAAGAGTATCATTCTCATCAGAGGAAGATGCCTTATAATCAGGGTCTTCCTCAACATTATCCTCTGTCTCAGACACATTCTCCCCTATGTCACTTACACTGTCAAAGAACTGTGACAAAACGTCATTGACAGAAAACTATGAGTGGTTCTCTCAATACTACTGGTATGGTTATGTTAGATTAGGGCCCTAAAGTAGAAGGAAGTAAAATTGTATGTTATAGTGACCCTCAATATCATCTAAAACAAATGTGTGTAAAATTTTGATATTTCTTATATGATTTATACAACTAAAACAGCCTGGGGTCAAATTGACCCCAAGGAACACTGATGCTACAAAATGTGTACAGGAAATTGAAAACATATCATCATGTTAATTTTATGTTTTCCCTGTTGTCCCCATTAAATTAGGAAAAGTCATTAAATAAGAAGCAAAACAAATTATGTCAACTATGTATTTAGAGACGTTAAACATTGAATGGGGTCAAATTGACCCCAAAGATAATAAGAGGGATATTGCATATACATATAGAGTGTAAATGATGTATGTACTTTGCCAGTGAAAAATTTTTTAACATGCTATATTTTAGTGTTTTTGCTTAAATTAATTAATTTTAAACACTCTAAAATTTGAAAACCTAAAAAAAGAAATTGGTATAAGTCTTTTATTTATAGGCTTTTATATGCTGTTATAGGAAAATGATCAACAACAGGGTGGTGTGATGTAAGAATGAGGGTCATTACAACCCTGAAGCTGATTGTGTTCCTATAACAGTCTTGAAGTGTTTTATTTCTCTTATACTACAGTAATTTGTTAATGATGTTTTTTTTTTATTAATTAAAGAACAGTTCACTATAATTTGTAGCAGTTTTTAGTTGCGTTTAATGTAGCAGCTATAAACAGTCGCTCCCTCACTTTTTGTTAATAAGGCAAAAAAAAAAAACAGCTTGTCATATTACTAAGAGACCAGAAAACATCAGAAATAATAACTTAAAGACTTTTCAGTGGCAGACAAGTTACTGATGATTACAATGCGCTGACACTGGAGACTCATTCCATAAATAAACAAATGTCTCCTTAACTTCACCATAGCAATGCATATAGGTTTTACTTTTGTTAAAAAAACACATTTTAATATGTTTATTATTACCATTAGATTATGTGAAGCATTCGCCATACACGTCCCTGAGAATTAGCTGTTGCTACAGAACTGATAACATATCAGACTGAGTGCTGTGGTATTGTAACGGTAGTAAAACATAAGAAACTCAAGGTGTTCAAAAGCTTCTGAATGGCAGTTACTTCGTAATGATCAAAATCCCCCTAACGGGTATCACCTAGGAGAGGATATTTTCACTTTTGGGTCTGGTTCCTCGTGAGATTTCTTCCTCATGTCATCTTGGGATTTTTATTTTTTATTTTTTTGCCACTATCACTTCTGACTTGCTCATTACGGAGCTAGATCTACATCCATATTTCTGTAAAGCTGCTTTGTGACAATGTCTATTGTTAAAAGGCCTATTTAAATAAAATGTAATTGAGTTTATTTGGATTTCTGAGTGAAATATCAGTGCCATTTCTCTACAATGTGGTCACCATATGATCCTAATCAGTTATATAGCCATACAGACGCAGTGACCAGCTGTTCAGTTTGGCTGAAAAATTATTTACATAAATAATTTCAGAGAAATGCTGATGGGTTCATTTGGATGCAGGCCAATCAGTCACTCCCTACAACTGCATTATCAAAGTAAAAGGTTTATATGAATAGGTGAAACATGCAGAAATAAGAATTTGTTTGTTTTGTCTTGTGGTGGAAAAGAGAAGAAACATCCCTTTGAAACAAGGCAGTTTGAAAGACGTTATGTCTGGTCTGCTCCACTCTTTCCAAAATATTTTAATATATCTGTCTTGAGCTGTGGTTTATGAATTTCGGAGACAACATGGGATGCAGGTGATTATTAGTGATTTGGACTACACACTACGGCATGAAGACACTGACGCTCTAGAAGTGAAGGAAATTGCAGTCCTCTTCCTCATGGTGTCAGCACTGAGCACATCCGTTTCCATGGGATCACTTGTGTCTTCCATCCTCCTGTTATTTCAGATGTTCTTGCTGGAATGAACACACACACAGACACACCACACACCACACTCAAATCTAGTTGGAGCAAGTAAATAGCTTCTCTCCTATCTATTTTTCTTCTATTTGTCTTCCTCAATCCTCATCCAGTGTCTCTTTGTCGCATACAGATTGTCCTCATTTTTCTGTCATCATCTCTGTTTCATTCCCACCCCTCCCACTCTCATCCCTCTCTCCCACTTTTGCTCTTTCTTCCTCTATCTCGGTCTCTCTCTGTCCCTGTTCTCCCATTCTGTCACTGCCATTTTCTTTCATGGTTATCCTCTAGAGGCATTTCCACTCCTATCTGCCACTTTCTCTTGTATAATGGAAAGTGTGTGCACATGTGTGTGTGTGTGTGTTTGTGTGTATGTACATTTGTGCGTATTTGTGCAAGTCTGCCTCAGCCGAAGTGCCCATCTGTTTAAACACTGCAGCATTCCAAGCAGGATCACCCCCACAATCCTCTCTGCTGCATGCTGTTTGTTCAACCGTAATGCCCCGTGGCTCCAGCGCTGCCTACAGTCCTAACTCGGAGCACTGCAAACTACTCACCCTTAGCACCAAACCCGCAGTCCTAATTGCAGCCAATTTGAAGGTCAGCCTCTTGTTGTTCTGCCTTCGGTTGTGAACCTCTGCATGTTATAGTTTAAACTTCTACAACCCAATGTGGTCAGCAGTAATGATGAAATGTGCTCTACTTCTTCTCATCCTAGTGCCTGGTATTTCACATCATGAGATCTAATAATAGTTCCTGTGTCTACAGAACCTGCAGTTTATTTGTTTTTTAAAGGCAACTAAAGGGTTTCTATTTTTATGTGTATATTTCCTGCTGCCAGATAAAATATTTTCAAGGATCCAAAAGAACCATCCAAAGCACATTTCGAGTTCCACTATACCATTTTGTTTAGAGGTAGACACAGACAGACAGACAGACAGACAGACAGACCCCACAGTTCCAGAAAGAAGTATACAGTATAAGCAGCAATAAATAATATTGTGATAAAGTGCAAGCAGAGAAACAAGCTAAAAATAATTTATTAAACAAAATACATTTATTATATTCATGATGATAAGTAATCATTAGTAATAGTAATAGTGGAATTGATAACATTTTGACCATGGTGTCCAGTTCTTTGAAACATCAGAGGTAAACAGTCACTTCTGACAGTATGCCATGGCTTCAACTCTCCTTGACCTAAACTGTGTCCTCGCTATAGAGACCTGTGCAATGACAGCCATTTATAAATCTGTAGTCTGCTGTTGGGGATGTTGGACTCCATGACCTACAGAACCAAAGTGATATTTTTCATGATTACACAGAGAAGGTTTTGACCTTAAAAGATTCATAAAGCAGCCACTGAATGATACTGCAGGTGCTAAAAGTGATGGAACTTGTTTAGAATAGCAGATTATCTGACAATAGTCTTGAATCATATATACATTGCTACATACTTCTACTACTACTACTAATAATAATAATAACAATAATAATAATAATAATAATAATAATAATAGGCATATGTTATACATACAAAATAATAATAAAGGGTATATATTCATATATACACTGATTATATAAAACTTTTAATATACTTCAAATGCATGTGAAAGTGCTTTCCAGAACAAAAAGGAGCCTGTAAAATGAAAACACTTCAGATCAGTTGTATTCATAGAATGATTTTAGCAGACATTATTACAAAGCAGCTTTACAGAAATCCATACAACAGCTTTTAGTCACATCACCTGTTGTTGTGAAGTCACTGGGAAATATAGCTGAGATGATTCATTGAATAAGGAAGGTGAATTGGATGAACAAAGGACTCCAAGCAAGAGAAACCTGGCAGTGTATCAGGATATTGCGTTATCAGAATGTTGAACTAGTATCATATCAGGCAACACATACAACTCAACAGACAGAAATAACAGATTGTTAGGTATGATGGCATTGTACAACACCAAACACAGGGTGTATATGGTAATCATAGTGTAAGCAGAGACTCGGAATGTCTAGCTGTGACAGCTTAACTAAAAGAGAAGAGCAAGGATGGAGTTCAGGCATGTATGTAACATGCACCAATAACATTCCCACAACAGACAATGTTGTAAAGACACCTAGGTTAATGTTTATTAGCCCCAAAATGTTCTGTAAACTCAAGTAATTACATAAATTGTGGAAATGACAGGGCAAATGTTCTGTGACTACACCTGCTATTCCATGATTAATAAATATTAGTCAAATAAGTCAGAATTCACATTTGTATGTGCACTGCACTCTCTTTCCCAACGTCCTGCTGTTTTGCATCTCCATTTTTTCCATAATGGCTGCTAAACCAGAGCTGATGCACAAGATTATGGGGTACATGTCCCCTATCAAAAATCAGCCAGATGGAGGGATCACAGGGTCAGGATCTATTCAAATACTCAATTTGGTCTTTCTGTCTCTCCGAATACAGCCTGAGTAGGCAGCTTTTGTTATGTTTCAGATACAGCATCTATGTCCATGATCCTTTAATCTGCACATTCGTTGAAAGAACCTGCTAGTGTATGCAACTAAACAAGCAGACTAGATTTGAAGATTGATGTCATTTTCTCTCATATTAGTCCTTTTGTCGAGTTTGAATCGGAACAAAAATGTTCCTTTTTTTTATTTGCTATTTGGTTTGGTTTCAGTCACTGCACATCATTTACAAACCAAAAGCAAATACACAACATTCACACTCCAAAGCGAGCTGGTCTCAGTCCAGTTCCAAGTGAACTCTAGTGCAGTTCAATTGCAGTGAGAAAGTGAATCGACCCTGACTCGAACCGACTGCATGAAGTGAACCAAACATGATGTCTATTTTGGGTTGTGGGCAACAATTTTTTTTTTTTTGTAGATGCTATAGCATTGCAGAAATCTGTTCTGGAGATTTAGACATAAGAAAAGACAAAATCTGAATGTGACACACAAAATGTAAAACACTAGTTATTTATATAATGAGCCAATCATCTTGCCTTTCATTCACTGACAAATGTTTATGTACCTTTTTCTATCATTATATTTCTGACCAATGAATCATCAAATCCCAGGAATGCCAGAGAGCCACTGTTGTCCACAGAAAAAATTCTTAACCTTCAACAGAATGGTTGGATTGAATGCCAACTTCCTTGCAAGTAACTTAAAGACATCTGCCAAAAAATTAAATGTACTGTACTTGTAAATAATAGGCACAAAATGAATATTTATTTAATGGAAAGAAATTACATCAGAGCAAGAAATTGTTAAAGGTGAAAGGAGACTAAATAAGTGCTGAAATGTCATTTTAGAATTATATATATATATATATATATATATATATATATATATATATATATATATATATATATATATATATATAAACACCTGTACACCTGCACATTCACTGCATTTATCTAATCAGCCAATCATGTGGCAGCAGCGCAATGCATAAAATCATGCAGATACAAGTCAAGAGCTTCGGGTAATGTTCACATCAAACATCAGAATGAAGAAAAATTGCGATTTCTGTGACTTTGATTGTGGCATGGTTGTTGGTACCAGAAGGGCTGTTTTAAGTACTTCAGACACTGCTGATCTCCTGGGATTTTCACACACAACAGTCTCTAGAGTTTACACAGAATGGTGTGAAAAACGTTGAGTGAGTGACAGTTCTGTTGGTGGAAACTCCTTGTTGATAAGAGAGGTCAGAAGAAAATGGCTAGACTGGTTCGGGCTGCCAGGAAGGACATAGTAACTCATATACAGTGTGTGTATATATATATATATATATATATTTTTTTTTTTTTTTTTTTTTTGACCCAAAGTGCCATGGAGCAAAGAATTGATCTTGCTCACTTCTGTCATTTTTCATAACCAAAATGTCAAACAAATCAGTTGAAGAGTGAAAGGACCAGGGATTGGATTGCTGAACTTGTCTCTCTCTTTTTCTCCCTCCCTCAATCTTTTCTTTTCATGCATGAACTTCTGCAACTTAAATACTCAATGATTCTGCAGCCTGAATAGGATAGGATTTTTTTTTATTTTTATCAGAGCTAGGCTTCCTCACTATCTCTCTGTTGCTCCCATGATCCAAAGACACCATTTTCCTGCTAACCTGAGCTTCAGTCAATAACTGTACAATACAGGATTTCATCACTTTTAGTCTGGAGCAGGGGCACCGGGTCTTACTATTATGGAATAGTTTTAGATGATTTTTTTTGGAACCATCACAGACATCCATTCTCTAGAACCTTCAATACAGCATTAACCTTCCTGTTCTCTTCACGGCTGCTAGCAATGGATAGACTGACCCAGGCTAGATTTCTTTTAAAATACCCAACATATTTTATCATCATTTCTGTTATTAGCAATGTAATCAATATTTATGGAAACAGGCACATAAAATCCCTCCACATGCTGATGGCAGGTGGGTCTGCACAGATGGGAGTGTAAATAAGTGATGAAGGGAATATAAAAGCAACCTTTATTTATTGAATTTTATTTCTTTCTCTTTGTTACTTCCAGTTCAATATGACCTGCACATGATCCCTCTAATATAAATATACTTTCAGTTATAACACTACTGACTCATGTTAATTAGATCAACTGAGTTAACTGAGAAATTAAGTTTTGCATGGATAAATACTGTAATTACCCTGAATGTAGTTTTTTGTTTATTTATTTGGTTGGTTGTTTTAATTTATTTACTTTTTATTTAGGAAAGTGATAACTACCCTCTTCCATGTAAATGAGCTCACAGATGGCCACAATTGTCGAGTGTTTATCTGATTGACAGGGGAGAGGATAATTGCTCTTTTGGACTCCTGGCCATGAATGGCTGTAGCATAGTTGGGATTCGAACACATGACCTCCTGATGATACAGGGAACACTATACTGTGAACAATCTAAGGATCATAGTCAATAGTTCAAAGAAAGGCTCAGTGCACATGCAGGCAATCTAAAAAAGGATAATACATAATCAAAAAAATAGCACAGGAACTTATTAGAAAAGAAACAACACTCAGAAGACAAGATATTGCAGGGAGGAAGAGAGACCACAATGAATAAATAACCAAGTAGCCAATAATAAGTAATTAAGGTGGAACATGGAACAGGTGAACACAATAGGATAATAAACCAATGATAAGACAGAACCGAAACCAAAACAAAGGCACATGGCAATATAAACACAAGCATATGGAGAAGAGAAAGCAGTGCTCACTGTGCCCAGTGGGGGAACCTGCAAGGTATTTTATTGTAAATTATTCAGTAAACTACAGTAAAACTAAAACAAAAGTTAACAGAATAAGAAGAAATGTTTATATGCACAGAGGCTCCGTGCACACAAACATATATGCAGACAAACATGTATATGAAAGCGATTTGGCAACATTTAATGAGCAATACTAAACAATTCAATGCATTGAGGGCTTATGTCCTTAAAGCTTTTTCGGGAGCTCATTAAAGAGCTCAAAGCTGCACCCGAGTGATCTCTCTGAAGACTTAATCACAATGCAGCTAGTTGAACCCAGGCAGAGTGCCGAGTCATGGAGGACAATATAGCACTATAGCAGCTATAATTCCTGATGTATTTAGCTGCCGTGCTGCTGCAGTTTTCATCCAACTTCAAGAAGAGGGAATAGATCCACATGACATATAACCTGTCAGTGGTGCGCAGATTCCAGTTTATTCATCTTCGACCAAGTGTCACACTATGAGCAGAGAGTTTGTCTCTTCTAGCGGCTCTATTGACCAAAGATTGTGTTGAACAGACAAAGAGAGAATGTGATTGATGCCTAAAGTGGCCTTTTTGAAGTGTATACTGACAACGATGCATCTTTCTGCTTTGTTTTCTTCACGCAGCCTTCTTCAAAGGAAGTATACACCACCAGACACTGATATGATAGAAACAAAAATGGAAGAGTGTGTAGTATTAAGGGGACTCCTAGAGATCCTGTTTAGTCTCCATTAGCCCTCTATTGGCACACACTCTTTTTCAGGTGCTGGGAGGAGAGGGAGTTGTCATTATGCTGGGGCTATTAGGGAGGTAATGATGACTCTACTCGCACCGCTGCAGGGTGTGCACTGCACCAGATGATGCCTACGCCTTGCATAAATAATGAAACTCAGCAATCAGGAGCTCAGATAGCACTACCACAACTCTATTTCCAGATCGCACCACATTTGACATGATAAATATACTGAGTGTTTGTGAGTCTCTCAAATAGTTCCCATTTCTGCTCTTATCATCTGACGGCGCTGTATAATGTTTCGCCAACTTTAACAGCTTGCAGGGCAATCCATCCGTGTTTAATAGGACAATATGAGGACAGGTTTTTTTTTATGCGCAATTGTCAGAGTGCAGTGTCCTCATTTATGATCGAATCTCAAAGGTGTTAGCTTTGTTTTATTGTGCATGAAGGTGTAACTCAGCAAGGCCAGTAGTTCAGTACATCTTTAGCCCATCGTAATTTTCGATCAAGGTCCGAGATTGGGGAAGGACACACACTTATGAAATGCCCTTCTATTGGTGCAATTACATCAGATTAATGGAAGTGCTGAAGGACAACGACGCTGCTGTCCTATAAGAGGACAAAGAAAACACCTAGTAGTTCATGATGCACGGATGCATTCACCATAGCAAATGAAAAAAAAAATTCAGGTTTATTACTGTTACTGAAATGAAAGGTCAACAGAATAATAACTTTCCAACAATGTTTGGGTTGTTATGCTTTTGATGACTAAGGATTTTAGTCTGTGTGATCTACATTCTGGGCCATTAACCTCTAAACCCTGTTGTTTTAATGCTGTTTGGACTTATTATAAATGATTGTCCTTTTCAGAGTTTATCCAAAAGTCATCCAGCAATTAATGTAAATGTCAATGCAAATTAGAAACTTTTACAGAGATTAAAGCTAAGTGCCTGCAATAACATTTGAAATACCATGTTAAACAATACCACGTCAAATAGCCTTGCAATTTTTTTTATTTTTTTTTTTTTAATGGTGTGAAGATGTGAGGGAATTATCCACTAAAATAATAATCATTATAATAGGCCATCGTGTTGTCTGGAAACATAAATTTAATAAAAAGGCATTTTATCATGCACATTGACTAGGTCTTTATTTGAGTCATCCACATGCGTATGTGAATTGTTTTATAGTAGAATATAGCAGGAATAAAACACAGCAAGGTTTGCTGTTAGGAAAACAAAAAACAGCATGGTGGTGATTATTGTTAGCACCCTAATGTTGATTATTTTCCAATAACAGCACATCCTGAAGTGGTTTATTCCTCATATTTTCCCCATAGCAATCTTCCAACAATTTAATTTTATTAAAACATGACATTTTATCTTATATTTTATCTGTTTATAGTTGTGTTTGTGGAAAATCTGTGAAACAAGTTCCTGTTATCACTATGATATTATAGAAGCTATAAACAGTCATTCTCTCACCTGCCTGCCTTACCCTGTTCTAGTCTCTGTGCAAGTTGTCACTATAGGAACAATAACATATTAGAATAAGTACATTAATATGTACAGTAATTTGTCTTGCAGCCTGCACTACTGTCAGAATGGCTGTTACAGAAACATAATCAACACCAATCAGAATGAAGCATTCAACAGTGATGTGGTTTAGTGTTATTTGGAGTTTGAAGGTGAAAGTCCACTGAACAATGATGCAAAGCATTCAAAGGCCCCTTTCCTTCTGTCTAAATCTAGTCACTAATCAAATACTAATAGTTCCCGTTTTTGGTACCAGTTGGCACCAGTTTTTCGTACCAATTGAACCTAATAGTAGTATGGGTTAGAGCTAGCAGTACTCTTTGTTGCTGATGGCTTAAAAGTACAGTGTCACATGACATGTGAAACAGTATACCTAGGTAAACACAGAATTAAAAAATACTAATATAATTGGAATTTATATTTAAAGGAATCTGCTTGTGGAAGCGATCAGTGTTGTGTGTGCAACAGCATAAATGTCTCTCAGTCATGTTTACTTTGTTATTTTGTAGAATTAGGTTGAACGTCTAGTTGTTGTGAGCATGGGCTGGAATTTAATCAGTCAGTCTGTCACTATGATTTTCATGATTAGTGTTTGGAGCACGCCTGAGTACCAGCACTTAGCACTTGTCTCCACCCTAGTGTTTAGCCTTAGTTCTCTGTTCCTCCTACAACTGTCTTGCACTTGTTTCTAGTGGAAGCCTGGACCCTGTTTACATGAGCATTTTAACCACTTGATTCTGTATAATGCAATTTCTGTTTTTGTGTATAATATACAAATTAGCTTATAACATTTGCAGAGGTGCCAACACTGCTAAAGAAAAAATCATAGCAGGCTCAAAAAAGAGAAAAAAACAGAATGTATTACTTATTATTGACAAGAATGGAAAAATCTAACAAATCAAACAACGTGTTATAATTTAAAAAGGAAATTATGATAGCTTACATACTGAAAGAAAATATTGAATAGCACGACATAGCACAATCCATCCTGCATTTTTATTAATTATTATGAGATTTCTATTGTTATAGAAACGCAAAATATGCAAAATAGTTCTTATTTTCTTTCTCCATACCATTAAACTATTTCAATTTGTCCCACTCAGATCGGTGGGGGTGGGGGGGTGGAGAGCGATTGTGGGGGTGGGTGTGCTAAGGTAAGGTAATTTTTTTTCTCCCTTAGATATGCACCAAGCAAAAGTAATTCTAGTGTTGATGAGTATCCAATAACAAAAGTATCCACTAACAGAAACAATGTGTCTTTTACACCCTCGTCCTTTCCCCTTCAGTGAATTGGCTTTTCTACCAGGCAAATATGATTTGTGTTTGGTCTGACCACTGCTTTATCTGAGAAAGCAGAAAGCATAGTTTTGAAGTGTCTCCTGTATCACCATAGCAAGGTGTCAAAAATGGTAAATACTGTGCCTAAACATCTGCAATAGTATTTACCATTTACCATAGACCCATCTTGCTGAACTCTCATTTTTCAAGACACTGTTTTGATAAATGCAGCTATCAAGTTACTCAAGTCAATCTTCAAGTCAGGATTCATTCATTTAGCCTTAGTATTTTAGATCTACAGAGTTTGCTGAACAGCATCTGCTAACATTAGCTAGAATTAGCACTCTATATGTTAGGTAGTATTAGCTCTCTATTTGGATAGTTTAAGAATGAGATGTTTAAGAACGTTTAAAAGCACAAAATAAAAAAATAACACATAATGTGCTGGAAACCTTTGCAGTGATTTTGTCACCAAAAATGTGTGCTAAAACAACACAAAAGTGAGTGTGTATCTGAGTATGTTGTTCCTACTTTTCATGTGTTGTTTGCAAATTCTGTGCAATCCCTTAAACTTAGAGGAAGGCACCAACTGAGGAAGTCGATCGGAAGAAGAAGACACTGTTTAGACTGTTTAATACAGCAGTATTGCTTCTCTGCTTGCTACTACAATCAATAGATCAATTTAAATTTATGTAAGTAGTCTGCAGTTTATTCTGGACAGAGTTTGCTTTTTCTTTTTTTTTTTCCCCTTTTTGTACAAACCACTAAACCCTCATATAATTCAGACATAATCCTCACACAAGTAAAAAACATGACTTGTGCCACTTCTTTTCTGAAAGAGTTCTGAGCGTTCACTGGATTCTGCCTCATTTATTTGCAAGTCACTACACCCTACGTTCACACTAACAAGTGACAAAGCAACAGTTGATCATTCATTTTCTATGAATGTACATGGCACATAGCTACAGTTTCAGCAACAGTTTGACAATTCTGTTTGACAATTCTACAGTAAAGCGACAAACCTAAACAAGTGACTCGATTGATTCATCTGACCAACCCTATGCTGTGCATGGTCCGACGTTGCTTCAGTTCCTCATTCACAACTTTAGCTCCTACCTGCAATTAGTTCCCTTTTAATGCTTGATGCACAAAAATGGGAGAAAAACCCATAAACATGGTTTCATCTCAATCTGTCATATAAGACTCATTAAATATGTATAGAGATACATGACCAAAAAATACTGCTTGGAAGAAAGTAGCAGAGATTTCTGGTGCCTCTGGTGAGTGTACTAGACATTTGGCTTGTTTTTCTAAGAAAGCTATTACAAAGCCTAGCATGTAAATCAAACAACCAGTGATTAGTGCATTATTTAAACTGTGTCTAACTAGTTAGCTTTTTAGAAGCTATACAGCTACTACTGTGCATGTCCACAACAGTGCATGTCCAATAACACCAGCAGTCGTGACACACCCAAAAGTTTAAAAACCACAAGCGACTTGTGTGAAACAGGCTAGTGCAGGCTAGATGTTACTATGTAAGTCACTGATCCCTAAAGGCATGTCTTTACAGATAATGTTCCAGAGAAGACTGCTGTGCTTGTTAGAACCACATTCATCTTTTTTTTTAAATATGCTTGTGATGAACATATTAAGAGGATATAAATTGATGAAGGGAAGGTCATGCCCTGAGGGAGCTGAGACTGTGAGTGTGTGAGAGAGGGATGGATGTTATTTGTCAGGTCTGAAACAGGGAATTGAGGGATCTTCCTGGCTCATGGATGGCTCTTCTGCCTGCCCCTCCCTGAAGAGTGTGAAGAGGGCTGAGCTCCAGCTCGGACCATCTGCTCCTCTAGCACTGTGCCAACACATCCTAACCCACCTCATCACAGATATATGTGTGTGCTGTATGTATAGAGTCGTGTTTGAATAATTGTTTTTTGTACTAATGTGCATGTGTTAAAAAATGTATTCTTTACTTTCTTCATTTCTTTGTCTGCTGTTCTCTTTTAGGGTTTTTGTGGATTTGTGTATAAGTGGGTGAACAATGTAAATTTTATGTATGTTCAATATGACTAGGTTTCATTATTGTAACAGATTCATGCAGGAAAGCCATTATTGCACCTGTGTTTGTACATGTGTGTGAAATTTCTTGGTCATCTATCGCTCTGCATATGTTAAGGAAAATATACTACTTGTTTTGCGGAACTGGTGATCCCTGCCATAGGCACCATAAGCAATTTATTTAATGTTTGGCTTATTGCTTCATAAAATTTAATAGCTTATTGGTCACACCGTCGGTGTTTCACCACGCTTGTATACTGTATATGTTACAGATGAAACTGAAGACAGAAACATTATTTGAAATGAGTATATAATGTGTTCTAAACAGATACGCTTTTGGAATGTTTATCAAGCTAATGTTATAGTATCGGAATAATAAAAAGTGTATAGTCTTTATTGAACTTTTGGAAGTAACGATAAAAATTACAGACCTCAAGATTGTTGTTATTAAAAGTGTCAATCTTTGGATATAGTCAGCTGACCTCAGCCAAAATTAGCTCACAGGAAGTCGGCTAGCTCTCTAGCTACCAAGCTTTATCATTTCTATCTTTATAAAAATGTGTGAATTTGAATAGCTTGAGAGAAATCAGGAGAAAGAGAGAGTAGTTCAGCATAGCTAGCTACATCACTTAAGATATTTGCTAAATAAGACCCATTAGCACTGTATCTGCAGCTGTGTTTCACACCATTTACAGTTAACTTAGAGAACATGACAGTTTGTTTGGGTCACAGGCACTTGCCTTGTCAAAGTATGATGTCATTCATTAATTATTCCCAGCACATCCTAGGAAGAAAATATATCGCCAAGGGTGTATCATACAAAAACTAACCTGTAGCAGTGCATTGTGGGATTTTATGAGGATAGTCACTATGATTTTTAACAAACACCCAAAATATTTTATAAAGTTCATGATCTGAAAACATTACAGACCAATTTTTAAGAATATTACACAAGTCAGTAGGTTATGCGCACATCTACTGCCTATATGCATTAAACAAATCCCAAACCCAAATTAAAATATAAATATAAAACTTATATACAACTGAAAGCGTAAAAAAAAACAAAAAACACTAAACACAATGACAAATGAACCAAGCTGTGTCTGTAGTAGAGCTTTATCATATACTGTAAGGTGTGCATTTGGAGAGCAGAATGAACTACAGCTTGAAGACCAGCTGAGCTGCAAGATAAAGAGATCAAAACCCTCTAATTGAAATTTGATTTGTAATTTAAAATTCTATGTATTGACTTTGTCTCAGGGAAGGCCACATGGGTCTTTATATATTGGCTTTTTCTCTATTTATAATAGACACAAATCCTTATTTTCACAGTTGAGACAGTAAGGAGTATTCAGTATTTAGATCCTCTGAAGTGATAAATAAAAAATAAATAAAAATAAAAAATGAATAAGCTTTAAAATCCAGTAGTAGTACAGCAATATTTGTATCTTTGGATTCTGAGAGAATAGATATAGGTGGGCTGCATAGATGGTGTTTAGCTAAGAGCTGTGTAGTGAGGTGGGATAAGGGAGGCATACACACATATGTACAGTATATGTATACACACAAGTAAGTATATGCAATCACAAAAAACCCTTACCAAGTGCATGTATGTATGTGTATCAGCCTCTCATATTCATGCTTCAAGTTGGGCAAATGCTGTATTATGAGAGTGCATATATGTGTCCCTTGGTTTTACTGTGTATATACACTCACCGTTCACTTTATTAGGAACACCTATACACCTCACTCAACAAAAAAAAAAAAAAAATGCAAAGACTCAACGAAACTGGACAGTTAAAGATTGGAAAAAGACCAGGTGATTTTTTTTTATTTTCTGTTGTCCAGTTTGGCTGAGCCTGTGTGCATGATAGCCTCAGATTCAGTTTTTTTTTTTTTTTTTTTTTTTTTTTTTTTTTTTTTTTTTTTTTTTTTTTTTTTTTTTTTTTTTTTTTTTTTTTTTTTTTTTTTTTTTTTTTTTTTTTTTTTTTTGTGCAACATTCTGTGTAAACTCTAGAGACTGTTGTGGTGAAAATCCCAGGAGATCAGCAGTGTCTGAAGTACTCAGACCAGCCCATCTGGCAACACCAACCATGCCACGATCAAAAACACAGAGATCACACTTTTTCTCCATTCTGATGTTTGATGTGAACATTAACTGAAGCTCTGTATCTGCATGATTTTTTTGCATTGTGCTGCTGCCATGTGATTGGCTTATTAGATAACTGCGCAAATGTGCAGGTGTAGAGGTATTCCTGATAAAGTGGACCAGGAGTGTATGTGTTTGCTTGAGTGTGTATAAGACCACAGAGCAGATGCAAGTTCCTTTTTGACTGTCTTTTCAGCCACAAAGCAAACACATTCAAAAATAACAGCGACAATCCCAGCAACCAGCAGCAGCATGCCGAGGCAGCAGAGGATAGTGTTCCCCCTGCTCAAGATGAATAGAGAAAGGAAGAGAATATGACAGGAAAAGAGAGATGGATAGGTAAAAGCTGACATGAGAAGATGGAAGAAGGAATATGAGGGAAGAAAATTTACCCTTTAACAAGGACACACATAATCATTGATGCGAAGCACGACTCTTACAGAGCACCCTGCTGCTTTTTTTTTTGCCGGTTCTCTTCTCTACAACATGGCTGCAGTATGCAGGTCTGGGCAGAATATTAGAGTCATGGTGACACTTGGAGGGAAAAAAAATGTGTATTATATTCAAATTTAGGCTCAATGTACCCTACCTAAGTAGTTAGGCAAATGAGTGAGTGAGAGTAAGTGAACTGATGTCTGAAATTCAAAAATCATTCAAATATTGCACAAAAGATTTTTTACACTTTGCTCATTACACACCACACACACACACAAACATGAGGCCAGTAAAAATGGCCTATAGTTGCTCAGACATCATTCAGAATTCCTTAACATTCAGTTTTTCTTAAAATGGATTTGCATAAATTTCTCCCAGAACTTTTCTGGCCCATTTGTGTTCCTAGCTATTAGCGACTGACATCAGAGTGGAAAAGAGATTTCAGTCCCAATTAAACAGGCCATTTCTTGCCAAACAGCACCTCCAGATTTAAAGCAGTTGATTAAAATGAATTAATTTAAAGCAGTTGAGGAAACAGATTAATTCCCATTTCATTTTTCTTTCTCAATGATTTGCTTAAATAATGTTAAAAATGTCAATGGACACCCAGCTTGAGTGAATGTGCAAGTTACAAGCCATGTCCATGAAATGCTTTATATATAAGTCAATATTAGTAAGGGATAATAAAAAGCACAGTCAGACTAATCTACTTGATAACCTGGGTGATCTACATGGGCATATGTTCCATAAACTATACTATACGAACATTTCGTAAGAATAATGCTGTCTTTTCACTTACAGTACATGTAAAATGAACACTTAGTTCACAACAATAATACTGGCTTTAGCAGACTTGCACGAGAGAGACGCTGATCCTGGTACTGTCAGCTCATTGTTGTATACTGTGCCATATCATTTGTTGTTCATCAAAAGCAGGACAAAAAAGACTTGAGAGCATGATTTTTTTTTTAAATCTCAAAGGAATAGCCAAAAACCTTCACCCTAAAATGTAATCAGCAATTATGTGTTAGTAAGGGATTAGCATCTAAATCATCAGACACTTTCCTCTAAATACATATAGATAAATTCTACCAATTCTACATAGACAGTTTAGGAAATAGTAGAGAAAAGTTGGTATTAAATGATAAATTATATATCAAGTTAATAGAATAAATCAATATTAAATAAAGCATCCATTACTTAGTAGCTACATGTCCTCATAGCTACAGCGCAAAACTAAAGAAGCAAGCTTTATATCTTGGTGAATGTCAGCAGAGACATGTATGGACACTTGTGTGTGAGGGTCTATTTACAGTGTAAAGAATAAGAATAAGGTTAAAACAAACAGAAAGACAGAACAAAATAGACTGGTCACAAGTGAGGAAGTGAACCTAAACACAAAGAAGTAGCAAAACACCAAAGTAAACGAACAAAACACAACTAGACATTATGTCATGGGTCAGGGGACTAATCCACAGAGGTAATCAATGAGATGGTGTGATCAGGTCCCTTATTCTGGCATTTGAGAATTCTGGTGCATAATTCTGAGTGAGCTGTAAATTAATAATAAATCTCTTGAGTAAGCCAGATAGGAGAGCTCTGCAAAGAGCTACTGAAGTCGACACAAAAGCATGTATAGGTTTCTGATTGTCAGCAGCAAAGAGAATATCTCCGACCTTAGAGGTATTACGGCAGCAATGAGACAAGACAGTGATACTGATCAGTGATTGCTAGGCCTGTGATCAGAGGAGAAGTGAAAGAGCACAGACTAGAGTGTGTTACGATGTGTGTGTGTTTGCCCATGCAGCAGGAGCCGTGATTCAGCAGCTCTCCTGCTGGCAGTGCTGACAGTGAGCGCTCTTTCCTCTCCCAGCTTTATCTCTCTATCTCTGATTGATTTGGGCCCGTTGATGCTCTCAGGTCTTGGCTCCAGTCGACTCCTGATTGAGATTCACTGCTATAGGGAGGAGACGATTGGATCAGACGGCTGAAAACACACACCACAAGAGCAGTTAGAAAGAAAATGAGGAGGGAAATGCATAGCATAGTAGATGGGTAACTAGAGAGAAATCAGATAGAGAGCCTAGCCTTGATTTTGTCCGAGGTTGGGGAAAAGCTTTGCTCTATGCCATAGAATTCACAGAACAGAAGGTGGAGACATGGGTGAAGGCACAGGCAAGGACTGAACCAAAGCTTGGAGAGCACTTAAGAGAGATGAATCTGGGCAGGAAAATTGCTTCAAGATGGAGAGCTGGACTGACACACACTTATAATGGCAGGATCATGAATTTATTTTGTTTGGAGAGGTCATTCAATGAGCTCAGGAGTGCAGTGAGGGCTGTCTATAGATGACCCATAGTGGTTATGGATTGTTTAAATCGTTTCTTTCATACACACCCACCCACCCACACACACACACACACACACAAACACTTATTCCTGACACCACGCCCATCCTAGCACTCTCACACTGTTCTTGTTTCTATTCTTGGTATAGGAAGCTGTGTCATATGCATATTATCTGCACACAGACAGAAGCAGTGCTGAGAGCTAATATAATTATTAACTTTAGAGAGAGGGGCCAGATTTGAATCACCACTCAAACACTACAGAAAGATGTGTGGGTGGGTGTGTGTGTAGGGGGGTGGGTGGTAAGAGTGTAACAGTGTAACGTAGTCTATATCTGTACCTGTATCTGTTTAGTGATGAAAATATTCATATCTGTATTCAGATTTAAACTCAAAGTGTTCATGACCTAAACTGGCATTTTTATTTTATTTTTTTTAATGAACCCTAGCACTATGGCACAGGACCATTCCAGCAGTCTGTGAATTCTAGTTCTGACACTTGGCACACGGTCAATTTAATATACATGGCCTGCCTTTTTTGTCCTGTGGGCTTATATGACCGCTCGTGCCTGCATGAAATAAATAAATAAATAAATAAATAAACAACCCTCCCCCTTTTTTACTCTGTCCCGTTGGATCCAGTCCAAATACACACCTCTAGTCTCAACCAGATGCCCTGTGAACCTTTCTAACAAGCTTAAAAAAGGTCTTTTTTTCTGCTTTTCTTCCAAATGTTATAATGGATGTATAGTCACTAGTGAGCATATACTGTATAGAGAATATTCAGACTAACAGTTAATGTAAGAAATATAAAATCGAGCTAAACAGCAATGAGAAAACATTACTATGATATAAGTCAAATATAAATGTCTTTAAATACGTTTTTTTTTTTTTTTTTTTTTAGTAAAATCCTAAATGCATTTTTAAAGGAATTTCAAGCCTTAGTTTGATAGTGGGTATGTATTATATTTTTTACTGCCCCTTTCATATATTTTACCACATGTTCCCCCTTCTGTAAACCCTGCCCTCTCATGGGCCCAGGAAAAGATCGGCTAATAAAAGAGCACACTCGAGCACACTCAGCCTCCTCAAGCGAACGCCATCAAAAGGCATTGAAAAGTCACTCATCAGGGGAGCTGCCCTCGGCCATGGGATACACGCAGGCACAGAATAAACAGGAAATGAGTTTAGCACATGCACAACACAGAACAAAACTGACTGTACAGCAGTGTAGAATTTGATGGCCAACACTGGATGAGGACTGGTAGACATGTGATTGTGTGTGCCTTTATCTATGAACTGGGTTTTATAGATGTATTACTTGATTTTTTTTATTCTTGTAGCCCATATAAACCAGTAAAATTTTATTGAAATTGTTTTTTTTTTTTTGAAAGTCATTTGAATTTGTAAAAAAAAAAAAAAAAGACTGAAAAAAAGAACCAAAAACACATTCACTCAAAACTCATTCACAGTGTAAGCCTAGGGGCACTTGAATTCTATAAATAAACATTTAATATAAGTGAATATATATAATCCAAGTCCACAGCTGCAGTCATTACCCTCTAACAGTGAAGGTCTTAAGACAATGTGAGAGAAAGTCTTTCCAAAGCTGTTCTTATGGAGTTTTTTTTTTTATTATTATTTTTATTTTTTATTTTTTCTCCAGGAGCAAGGCGATACAATTACTGTAATTCCAGTTGCTTATCCAAGGTTTTTTTTGGTTTTTTTTGGCATTCTTGCACAATCAGACAGAAGATGAGGTGCTTCCATGTTTCTTCTCCATAAAAAGTAGTCCTGAAAGGATGATTTATACAGATTAAGAAATCATAAAAGCACTCTACAAAAAAAAAAAAATCAAATGTTCATTGATGCAGTGCACCTCAACTTTCATTATAAGGGCTTTTTTTCTTCTTCATTATTTTCATTCTTTTTGTTGTACATTGCAATATGTTGAAATTCTTGTTTGTGGTGACTACGTATATGCTACAGATGTGGTAAATAGTGATTGCCATAATCTGCATCTTTCACATCTGTACTGCAAAAATAACCTCCGTTTTGATTTTTTTGTTAAGTTTCTCTTTTCTCAGACGTGAGCCTGAAAAGCTGTCAAACATGGCTGCCCAATGTGTCAGTATAATACTGGCCATTGTATCAGATACACTTTGACAGGTTTGTAAAATAACTGATGAAATTTTTCAGCTCCCCTCTACCCCATCTATTCATGGAAAGGAACCACCACAGAACCACTGGTAACCAGATATTATTACCATGCTGTTATTCTCAGAACACAGCAGTAGTGCATGCGGTGCTGGTATCAGGTATCAGGTGTAGCAGTGTTACTGTGTCTACTAACCAAGCATTTCCAGCCAAAAGCAATGCAATGCTTTAGAAGCTGACAGTGATGAAGCGATAGATAACAGACAATTCATGAATGAAAGCTCTAATTCTTTCAAGGTGGACTAGGTAGGTGGACAGTAAAATATACACTACTTAAAAACGCCAGCCAACACTGCCATGCATGACATGCTTATAATAACAGTGCAACACATCAACATGTCACTGCTGCGCTGATAATGATCCAGCAACCAAATAATATCTGCTCTGTAGTGGTCCAATGGTGGTCTCTTCCCACTGACGCACATGGTTAATTGAACCTGACAAATTGTCTAAAGCATCAGATGGCCAGTAAATTTATGCCTACAGTATAAAATATGGTAGGTATAGCTAATAAGTTGGCCACTGATTGTATGTATATTAAACCATAGACAGTTTATTAGGTACACTGATCTACTAACTAATAAACTGGTAATTCTGTGTAGTTTTTAGTTTTGTTCCAGGAACAACTACAGAAAGCTTTATTGATTTCTTGCTTCCCAAAATGGCTTGTTTTCAGTACACAGCAGGAACAGTGAATGTATAGCAAAGCCATAACAAAACAACAAATACATTCCTATGTTTATGAACATGGCTTTTATTTTTCTCATGAGCTTCATATCTGACTGCCTATATTAAAGTAAAAACTGCCATTCCCTCAATTTTTTAAAACTTGTGGTCATGGTGGTCATGTGGTAAACCGCTCATGGTGGTTTAAATGAGACATTTATTTAAATTTTGGGAAATAAAACCAGCTACAGTCAAAATCAATAACTGCAGGAGTGAGACGGATTGGTCAAATTTTGATTAGGAGTGGGCTTGAGTGGGATTAAAAAAAAAAAAATTAGTCACAGGCACACCTCTGTTTCAGAGTCCATGGTTGTAGTCAAAAAATAACCACTTCAAATTGTCTTATCTATAGCCATGAACAAATCATTAATGGTTAAGCATTAAAAATCCTTCAAGACATTCATCCATGTTAGTTGTTTATCAGGACCATATATGCAAGAAATTTTATGTAACTGGACCTTGAGTCCAGTTACGTACCATGAGCCCATTACCAGAGAGTGAATATCTCTGCTCTAGAGGGTTAGCTGACAAGAGGGTTAGAGATGAGACCAATTAATGATGGATTTCAACCAGCCAATAAAAAAATCCTTAATGTAAAGCACTCAATTTTTCAATCTGCTTTCAAAATCATATCAGAAATATACAGCTCAGATGTAAAGCATGATTTCTGATTTGCCACTGCATGTTTTTTTTTGCACATTGTTGTATCTTCATGAATTGGCTGTGAACGAGCTAAAGCGAGAGAGATAGACAGATTGACTGATGGAGAGGGAGGAAAGGTGCAAATTAGAATAAGAGTGGAGGAATAGAAAAATAGTGAGAGATACCCTTATTACCCTTCCTACAGGGTGCCTGCCATCGCCTTCGCAACAGGACACCTCAACACACACTAATTACAAGCCAAGCTCAAACAGGCACATCACAGCAGCGACACACGTTTTTATTTGCACTCTCTCACTCTCTTATACTCATAAGCCCTCATCATGCTGAATAACTGAGTCTATGACCCAGTAAATCCACATACTCATGTGGGACCTCACACTCCTTGTGCATCTACAGCACTGTGAGACTAATATAGATATAGAAGCCATGCAGCAAAGGCTGCACAATGCTGTGATTTCTGATTCCCTGTTTCAGCATCCTCTACAGATTTCTCCTGAATACCAACCACACCCACATGTCTCATTTACAGTCACCACCAAAGCCTCAAAACCTTAGATCCAGAAGCAAAGATGGCCATCAGGGTACAGTGACAAATTATGCACAAAGCCATTGTGTAGCAAATCATGTAGCCACAGTCTAGAGTGTTAGCCTAATAACCCAGAAAACAGAAGAGACATTTAACTGTTTAAGAATGTAATTGTAGGCATATTAATGACATGAAACTGTACACTTTTTTTATTATTAATATATGTTTTCTATATGCGTCCCTTACCTGTGACAATTTAGCCATTGCATGATACAATTTAACCTTTATGGTCTTTATTTTCTTACTGTAGAAGTCTGAGAAATCAATGCCTCTAATATCTGGAGGAATTTGAGAATCATAGATAGCCTGATCATTTGTTAATTTAGATATTTTGTTAAATAAGGGAGCCTCATTTATCAAGGTGGATAAATCATTTGCAGGAGCGTTTACACAACAAATGTGGTATTCATGAAAATCCAGTTAGCTCTGAAACTTTTGTAACCTATGAGTAAATGTAAATTTAAATACACTTGAGTTTGTGTAAATTTATATACAGTATAAGGCAACTCGCTAATGTGAACCTTGATTGATCAGTTTCAAATCATACAATTGGTAATGAGTTACTGCAATTTTATATGCATACCGATTTAAGTATAAATAGCTTATTTATTTCAATTGCACACACAGGCTTAATGAAAAATTTAGTAAAGCAATCCAAAAGTAATCCATGAATTAAGACAAATAAGAGTAGTTTAGTAGGAGCTCTTTCAGTGTTTGGTCCTCATGTTGGCTTTTTCATCCCTCTGTAACTTTGCCTTTTATGGATGGGTGGGTGTCACTAAATGCAAGTCAGATGTGCCATGAACATGCTTCATAATTTACAGTTCTTTGGCATTTATCAACAGACTCATGTGAGTATGAAATAAAAATATCAGTGTTTCTGAACCTTTTGTCAATCTGGCAGGAACTTGTTGATGCCCATTGTTCTTAATGTTTTATCAAATTTGAAAAGTAAGCTGTTCTGGATATGAAAAGGGCTGGTGGTAGTTATTGGTAGATTCCATCCATGCTATTCACAAGACCTCCAGTTTATTTAGTCTCCATCTTCACACACACTGTCAGGACATTTGCTTGAGGATGCATAATTGTTCACTGTAGCAAAGGACAGTCGGATGTCCTAATTATTATTTTTCTCACACAAGATGGTGCTATACTGTCCAAGGTAGGAGATGTATTTATCCCCTCAATCATTTGATCAAGCTGGAATCTCTAGCACTGTACACTGCGCATAGATTACTTAGGTCTGCTGAACCTCAGTAGTGTAAGTACACATTTCATTCGTAGTCTCTAGTGTCATTCAAAATAGATAAGACAGTGATCAGACATACAGTAGCTTAGTTCAGGGGAAATGTACAACTCTTGTTAAAACTGATGCCAAAAAAAATCAGAAATAAATCTAGGATGTGTTTAAACACATTCTGAGTAACACCAATATTATGCAGAATGGACATAAATGCTATCCATAATGGGCCATTTTCATTCTCCATATGATTCTACTGACAATAGTGTCAGTGGAAAAAAAGAGATTAGATAAGGATTCAGAAAGGCAGTGTATGGTCCAGTAGACCTTTAAATTGTAGCAAGAGTTCAATAGACTTAAACTGGTTCTATGTTTCTGTTGGAATAACAACCTTCACATCATAAATGGTAGTAAAACTTCCACCTCATACATTACCATAATGGGTTATGCTCATTCAGATGGGTGCAATCCTTTAAAACACCTTATACTACAGAGCTGTTGAATTCTTAAATCCGACTGGTCAGAAGGTGCTGATTAAACTTCTATAACAGCACAGCTCTGAGAGTCATCCCAGCTGTAATTCAAATTATAGCTGTATTTTAATGTACTCGTTCTAATACGTTATCATTTCTGCAGTGACACTTAATTCATGGGGACTTATATGGTGGATGATCTATATAATTTAAATCTAAAAAAAAGATGTGATTTAACAAAGAACAATGTATAATCATTGACATGGTAAGCTTTCTGTAGAAAGACATTTATTTAACAATATTGGAAGCAGTCTCCAGTGTCAGCGCTTTGTAACAGTCAGTGTTCTACCTTGGAAAATTCTTCAGGACAGGACTTTCTGGTTTCTTGGTAACATGACAAGCTGCGTTTTGTGGTCAGAGATCTTAAATTTAGTAAATCCAGCTGTAAGTAAACTATAGTACTTGCAGATTTTAACAGATTTTCAAGGTTAACACTACAATATCATCTCAAGTTAGAGTACAAAGTATCACTTCAGCTTGTTACTCTAGTTTAAATAGGATGATTCTCTAGGATCATGGAACCATAACAGCTAAACTATTATCTGTGTGACTAACTGTAACCATAACAACAAAACTATTTGCACATTCATGATCCTGAAGGTCCTTGTGCTTGTGATCAACAATACAAGCCATTGTCACTCTAACTCCATTTCTACCTGTCTTAGCAAGAAAAAGAAAACATCCATTTATCCATTTTTGTTCCCCGCTGGTCAGTTTGATAGACAGATAGAGAGAACAGACAACACAGAAGAGCCTCTAAGATTAGGATGCACCACATCTCTCTTATAAAATATAGGACCCTGCCAAAATGTCAATGTTATCTATAAAGACGCACATTATTAAAGAAACTCCAATCTTTAATTCATGGATGCAAAGAAGAGAGTCTAATAAACAACTCTACGCCCCTGTTTCTTCAGACTGCCTGTTCTGTGAACAACAGAATTAACTGCATTGGTGAACAACAGAATTAATCAACAGAATGAATCAACTGCATTTTATCCAGCAGACAAACACTAGGAAAGCAAAGAACTTCCCTTATAACTAAATCCGGTTAAACTATGCGATTACAAGCGGGTTTAAGATTATTACTTATCACACTGTATGAGATGATCCCAATAAAATCTTGGCTGAATGCTGTGTTTACGTTTTACCATTGCCACTACCTGCTACTATTACTATGTAGCTGTCGTGTGACCTAGCATCATCCTCTTCTATTGATTGCCATTGTAGCAGTGGTCACACTGTAAGATTTTACTAAAAAAAATTCTGCCAATGGCAGAACTTTGTTATCAGCTCTCTTCAGTTGCAATGGCACTAAATCTTCTGCTGGTGAACAAATCACATTATGCATTTTAAGACCGCCAATCTCAACTCATGACTCATGAGTGAGTGATTTTTGTCTAAAACAGCAAAATTATGCCAAAGATGGCCCCAAAATGGACACAATAGAGTCAATAACAATGAACTGCAAACTCTTGCTTGTGTCTGAGTGAGTAACCTCCTCCTAAAAACTCCTGACACTTAGCCTCACAATCATCATCACCTACTTCAAGCACTGCAAAACCATTCCTGTCACAAAAGTCAGGTAAAGATGGATGGGATGAAACTCTAAAGGCACACCTTCTAGACTTTCTATTAGACTCCCCATTAATCCAGCCACCACTATCTTTGACTGAAGGAACCCTCATATCTCCCACAGCTGGAGCAGGGGTTACATTAAAACATCTAGTTTTACATGGGGTTAGAGCATCATTTGTCTCTTCCTACACTTTAAAACAAAATCATTAAAATAAGTCTCACTGATATCCAAAGTTTTCACCTGCAGCTTTTCTTAGTAAGCAAACTGTTTTCTAACTTAAATTACTCCATTTCTAACAACACTACAAGGATACTTGCATGTTTTTTCACACTCAAAATTATCCAGGATAACACCTTCATTTAAGGAACTCTTAAGGTTAACACTAACAGCCTTCTACATGTAATGGAGTCAACAGTTTCCTCTTGCGTTGCCATTGAACAATTAGTAGGTTCCACTTACTGCAGCAAATTGACTATCTTCCACAATTAACATAATTCAAGCTGTAAGATGCCAGAAAAACAAGTCCACTGAAAGTACAGCACATAATAATTCAACTGTGAGTAAAGAACAAACTTCCCATGAATATAAAACTACCAGAAACTTCCCATTAGTGATAGCATCACAAATTGCATGCTTGTGACCCAAGCTCTCAGTTAAACTCAAGGCACGGAGAATATGTGCTAAGAACACACAGTGAAGACCCAGTAAAAATCTGAAAAGAAACAAGGCCAGCTAAAACAAATAACTCCATTTTTTGCTGAACTTTAAATGTAACGATTAAAAAAGTCCTTCAGTTAGATAAAGCTAAGGCTAGCTCCAAGGCTAGGTGGCTATATAAGCTATGAGTTGAAAGAAAAAATATGATGCTATATCATATCATTTCAATAAAAACCAAAAAGAAAAGAAAAGAAAGAAACACATTCAAAGCAGTTAAAAAAAACAGTTTAATGAGTCCACTTATAGCTGAAAAACAGTGGAGGTTCAGTCCCTCAGTTGTCCTATGCTAAACCAGTAAATTGTATGAGCCTTAATGCTAAAAACTCAAGTTATACAAGCTAAGAAACTGTGAAAAAAAAACCAAAAAAAACACACAAATCTTCCCCGAAGATCATACACGCATTATAATGAAATGCTGCAAGGACCCCATTTTAACTAACAGCAGCACTACATCCAGCTTCATAGTAACTTGACCAGTGAACTTTTCTTATTTTTTGGAAGTGTAACAGACCCAAACACTAAAGAAAATCTGATAAAATGTCATTAGTTGGCTATTGTTGCACCTATTTGTTAAACAACAGTTCCCTAATTTGGGAAATACTTTTTTTAAACAAAGAAAGAAAGAGAGATAGTTAGCTAGCTTACTCATTCACATTAGATAGCTTTCTAGAAAGTTCTTTTTTCCCAGTGTTTCTGCCGACATCATAGGGTTCATATGCAATTTCTTGTTCAGGCCATACCTTGTTCAGGTTTAAATCCAGATCTATATATAGATACTGATATTTGGAGCATTACCAAATACACATTGTAATATACAGAGTCAATGTCAGACAAAGTGAGGATGAAATAGCCAAATAACCATATGAACAAAGTAAGAAAAGGACTGTAAGCTAATTAAGTCCATTAGTGTTCTCAATAATATACTACATTAGCTCATTACTGCCAGCCATTAATATAAATATAAAAACCTTATCATTATCTGGAGTTTAGGTGGAGGGTTGTCTATGAGGTAAAAACCTTATCAATATAAAAAACCTTATCATTATCTGGAGTTTAGGTGGAGGGTTGTCTATGAGGTAAAACAGGTAGGTAGCAAGCTAGATGATGTTACCTGCCAACCTTCTAAACTGGTAAAGTGCAACAGACCAATCTTAGTACACTGAAGAAGTTTTTTGAATAATTACATAAAATGAAGGTCAAATAATTTGTTTTTCCTTGCCACTATTGCCTCATATTGGCACTATTGGCTTGCTCATTAGGGACAAATTTATAAATTTAAATTTTATATCCGGAATTTACATATTTCTATAAAGCTGCTGTGTGACAATATCATTGTTAAAAGCACTATAAAAATAAATTTAATTGAATTAAATTTAATCATTTGCTTATGATAATGAGTAATCTAATAAAAAATAAAGAAAACCGAAAACTTAAAGAAATTAGCAGACCAAACACAGAACCCAGCTCACCTCCAGCCAAGCCAGCTCACATAACTTAGTCACTGGACAATGCCAAGTTCAGGATTGATTTGAGACATAACTGCATTGCCAATGATAATGATGCAAAATTAACCAGATGAGGCACACAAGACAGATGATGATTTTGTTCAATCAATATTGAGTCGAGCAAGAAGGCCTAACTTTGACTGCCAATACGGCAGTCAAGAATATTTAAAAAGACATAAATCTTCTTTGTGCTCTAGGAGCTCTTCAATGGTCTTGCTTCTATCACACAAGTAATACTCAGGCCTTTATAGGTATAGTACATTTATGTTGTCTTCATGTTTTGTGTGACATTTGATAGATCACTGTTAAATGTCACATACCCGGAGGGAATGTCAGTACCACAGTTACCCTTGTCATGAATGATTAACATGATAATAAGGAATATGCAAAATGAAATTAATATGACTGTGATTATCATGATCACAGCTCTACCTTCTATCATTTAACCATGTAGTTCCCTTGCACATTCTCTTAAAATGTATCACTCAAATTAATTTTTCACATAATAATGAAGTTCTGTCTCACCAATTTTTTTTTTTCCTTAAATATCTAACTCAGCCCCGTCTAATTCTTCAGTAATTCAATTTCACAGATTTTAAAATGCTATGATTTTATTTGCAATTGAAATATATGCAAATAAGACACACACTGTATTGCTAAAAGTTTTGGGATGTCTGCCTTTACATGCACATGAACTTTAATGACATCCCATTCTTAATCCATAGGGTTTAATATGGAGTTGGCCCACCCTTTGCAGCTATAACAGCTTCAACTCTTCCGGGAGGGCCTTCCACAAGGTTTAGGAGCGTGTTTATGGGAATTTTTGACTATTCTTCTAGAAGCGTATTTGTGAGGTCAAGCACTGATGTTGGATGAGAAGGCCTGGTTCTCAGTCTCCGCTCTAATTCATCCCAAAGGTGTTGTATCGGGTTGAGGTCAGGACTCTGTGCAGGCCAGTCAAGTTCCTCCACACCAGACTCTGTCATCCGTGTCTTTATGGACCTTGCTTTGTGCACTGGTGCGCAGTCATGTTAGAATAGGAAGGGGCCATCCCCAAACTGTTCCCACAAAGTTGGGAGCATGAAATTGTCCAAAATATCTTGATATGCTGAAGCATTAAGAGTTCCTTTCACTGGAACTAAGGGGCCAAGCCCAACCCCTGAAAAACAACCCCACACCATAATCCCCCTCCACCAAACTTTACACTTGGCACAGTGCAGTCAGGCATGTACTGTTTTCCTGGCAACCGCCAAACCCAGACTCGTCCATCAGATTGCCAGACAGAGAAGTGTGATTCGTCAGTCCAGAGAACACATCTCCACTGCTCTAGAGTCCAGTGGCGGTGTGCGTTACACCACTGCATCTGACGCTTTGCATTGCACTTGGAGATATAAGGCTTGGATGCAGCTGCTCGGCCATGGAAACCCATTCCATGAAGCTCTCTACACACTGTTCTTGAGCTAATCTGAAGGCCACATGAAGTTTGGAGGTCTGTAGCTATTGACTCTGCATAAAGTTGGTGACTTCTGCGCACTGTGCGCCTCAGCATGCTCTGACCCTGCTCTGTGATTTTACATGGCCTACCACTTCGTGGCTGAGATGCTGTTGTTCCCAATTGCTTCCATTTTGTTGTAATACCATTAACAGTTGACCATGGAATATTTAGCAGTGAGGAAATTTCACTAATGGACCTATTGCACAGGTGGCAACCTATCACGGTACTACGCTTGAATTCACTGAGCTCCTGAGAGCGACCCATTCTTTCACAAATGTATGTAGAAGCAGTCTGCATGCCTAGGTGCTTGATTTTATACACCTGTGGCCATGGAAGTGATTGGAACACCTGAATTCAATGATTTGGAGGGGTGTCCGAAAACTTTTGGTAATATAGTGTAGTTTGACAATGTGTCATTTTTAGACCTATACATAGTAAAAAATGTCAAAATATTACCCTGAGTATTGTTTTCCCAGGCCGCCACATTCACCCTTTCATTCAAGTCACACGGGTGAGTTGAATCGGCTTAAAAATGACAATAAATAAACACAAATCTCACAAATCCTAAGCGCAATCCTGTCACAGGAACGTTTTGCATGTTCTTCCCATGTGTGAGTGGATTTCCTCTGATTACTCATTTTCCACCTGCTAAGGTGGTATGTCGATTGGTATGTTGATTGCTCCTCTGTGTGAGAGTTTGGTTTTGAGTGTGTGATGTGGTTTGACACAATGTGTGATTTACAATAATCGGTAAACTTCACCATGTAGCTGCTGCTGTTGGGGACACTACATTGCAATTTTTTATGCATGATTTAAAATATCTAGCTGCAGCCAAACTACCCTTAGTGATAAAGTAGCTAGCTGCACTATGAACATGTAGCATTGAAGCTACTTTTTTTTTTCACTGAAAATACTTATTTAAACTAATGGTACACAGTAATCAATATAACATTAAATTAAAATAGCTTAATTATGGTATTTGCTGAAATATGAATATTAAAGCTTGTCATTTTTGCTTATTACATCATATTGGCTGATAATACCTATTAGGATAAATAAATACATTTTCTGTTAGTTACAGTTAGATGTTTTGATATTCTCTGCTTCATCACTTAACATTATCACGAATTAATGTGATCACCATCTCAACCAGCTAGGTAATCAACAGCAACAACAACAACAACAACAACAAAAGATAACAAGATACCCTCCTTTATGTGTACTTAAATTTGTACTTAAAGTTGTGGATGTCAACAGTATTTTCATTTCCAGTTTGCATAGATTAGAAACAGACATGTATCCTTTGCCATGTGAATCATATGCTCATAAACATTGATAAGCATGGCCATGGATGTTTGATAGTCTTGTTTTTATCGCTAGTAGAATGCAAGCTCTGTAGCTGCAGTGTGATGAAGTTATTCCCAGAGCTCCATGCAAGCTGATGTGTATGCATCAACAAGCATTCTACACTAATTAGAAGCATCAAACTTGGTTTTGGATGAATATGAATCATGACTTGTTCGATTCGAAAGTAACTAGTTATATGAAAATGGAAAAACATAGTGGTGTATCATGACAAAATGCTATATGAAAAAAAAAGTAGCTTGTTACTGTAGTGAAAATAGCTCAGCTACTGCTACAATACTAAAAATGGGGGCAGTCGTGGCCTAATGGTCAGAGAGTCGGACTTGTAACCCGAAGGTGAACCTGAAGGTCGTGGGTTTGAGTCTCAGGTCTGGCAGGGATTGTAGGTGGGGGGAGTGAATGACCAGCGCTCTCTTCCACCCTCAATACTGCAACTGAGGTGAGACCCTTGAGCAAGGCACCGAACCCCCAACTGTTCCCCTGGTGCCGCAGCAAAAAAAAAAAAGGCTGCCCGCTGCTCTGGGTGTGTGTTCACTACTGTGTGTGTGTGCACTTGGATGGGTTAAATGCAGAGCACAAATT
The DNA here is from genome assembly GCA_022985145.1 of Pangasius djambal. NCBI lineage: Eukaryota > Metazoa > Chordata > Actinopteri > Siluriformes > Pangasiidae > Pangasius > Pangasius djambal. The sequence goes on along the minus strand of CM040980.1, from coordinate 24,350,214 downwards.
CTGAGTATGGGTCACCATACTTGGCCACAAGTCACTTCACTTCATGTACTTGTAACTAACTACTCCACAACACTGCTGTTAATGTTATGTTGGCAGCCATCTTGGATTACCGATATCACTTTCTTCTTCAGTAAAATTTGTTCATTATTTTACCTCCAGGCTCCACCTCCTAAAATTTGAGGATGCAATAGTAGTGGAAAGCTGGAGGATATGCTGATGATAATATAGTTATCGTAGTTATCATTGTTATTTAAATATGACAGTTGGAAGCTTAACAATGCTGTTTGAGTAGAGAAAGATGTTGGCAACACTTTTTGGTAAGAGAGATTTCCATTGCCTTGTTGCAAATCTGAGTGCAAAGTGCAAGTCTAAAGAAACAAACACAGAACACTAAACAATTGTTTGATGGACTACATTTTGCCGTGAGTAGAAAATTGGTTAAATCTGCCCTTTTTGCTGAACTTTTTGTTTAAGATGGTTACATGGCTTTCTTTTAGCATCCACTTCTGCCTGTTCCTTTGACCTATGCTAAACAGACAAAAAGAAAATGTCTCTTGTTCCTGTCATTAGTAACAAAGTGAGGGCTGTGTTGAACCTGCCACCTTTAATCTTTTAAACCAGAAGCCTTTCTCTACATTATATTCTTGCATCCACTTGTTCATCCTCCTGCACTCCTACTATAGAGTCATTCACATTAATGAAGCCTCGATGATTCATATAATTAAAGGGTTTGAGTAGAAAAGGACAAAAGCTAAAAAAGGTGATGCCTAAAGCTCACAGAGAAGAGCTGCTCTCTGTGTTAATACCAGGAAATAATGGAAACATGATTTTTGTTTGTTTCATATTACTGCTTTTCTTTCCTGCTTTGTTTCTCCATATCTATCCCATCTCTCATTCTCTTTTCTTTTCTCTGATCTCCCCAGATGTAGTGTCAACTCAGGCAGTGCATACCGACTCTAATTAGGTGTGAACAAGAACACACCTTTTTAATTACATTCTGCATCTTCATCACTTTTATTCCATTAGGTGATCTCAGAAATTGATTTGATCAGGGTAATGAAGCACTTGAAACACTTTCAGCCCAATAAATACCATAACTCAGGAGGTAAAAACAGCATGGGTAATTAAACAGGTTGTATACTTGATGAGAAAAGAACATATGGACATAAACTTTAACACGAGCGGTAGTGGCAAGGTATTATATAAACAGTATCTTGATGAGTTCTAGTTATCATGAGTTTCCCAGAGTTTCATGATGGAACTGAGGAAAGCCTAATACTGACTGGTTATCAAACTGTGCATGAAGGTTATCTGATTTGATTTCTTAAAATACATTTTAAAAAATGCCTGGTTTGAAGAATATTTGTGTGGTGGTCTGAAAAACATTGTAGCTGTATTCTGGGAAATAGCCAAAAATGATGAATAATCAGGTTATGACCACAATTTAGTTTTTTTTTTTTTTTTTCTGCCAATAACAGACATCTCTATGTTATTGTCAGGCATCTCATGTGGTAAAATGATATTTTACTAAAATGACATGGAAATGTTTTTAATTAGGCTACTTTCAAAACTTTCTTTGGCTATGACTGCAAAGATCATGTTGGACAAAAGAAGCCAGTTTTACTTAATTATCTACTAGGAGACAGACACTGATATGGATGATGCTGATAATCAAAGTGAGAACTAATTTCTCATTGTAAATTAATAATTCTTTAAGATTTGGCAGTAATGTTGTTTTCCATAAATAGATTCACTTATAAATATAGAGGCAAGCCAAGTGGTGAATCATTCAGTGAAACTGGAATGACATCTTTAAATCCAATTTTCTCCCATTTCACCTTTGGGGGTAATGAGAATTTTAAAATCCTAGTATTTTATTTATGATTGAAATACATGCAAATTTATTTTTAAAAAAGACACAAATTTCAGTTCAGGAAAGTTCACAGAAGTATATAGACACAAAAGTTGTGAACACCTGACCATCACACCCATATGTGCTTGTTGAACATCCAAATGTAGTCCCTTTTTACTGTTATAATAACCACCTCTCTTCTGGGAATGCTTTCCACTAGAAGTTGGAGTGTGGCTTTGAGGATTTTTGTTCATTCAGCCACAAGAGCAGCTTTTTTGTCAAACCATTAACAGGTTATACAATTAGCTTCTGGTCTTTAGAAAATGTTGGATTATTCAGCCAATTCCCATTATCCATATGTGTACAAATCTAAGCCACATATCACAGGTTTGGTTGGAGATAGTGGTTTGAATTTTAATAAGTGATATATTTCAAGCCTCGGACCAACAAAAGAGAAAATGAGATGTAAAAAGTAAATGACACCTCTTTCCTCGCTAGAGAGATATCAGAGATGTGTCCCTAAGGAAAGGATGAGATGATTATTCATGTTGTACAATATGAGATCTGTCGCAATATGTACAATACATGTTTTCCCCTCTGTAAATATATCAACCTCAATCTCTTTTTGTGAAATAGTTTACTGTATGATAAAGGAAATGGGAATAGAGTGTGACTTTCCCAGGAGATTTTTTTTCTCAACATTAGAATTCTTCCTCTAACCTGGCAAGGGAGTATGAATATAGTAAAAGGCATTGGCTTATGTTGAGCTGTGTGATATGTGATATGACATCCCTCTGGCTCACTTCAATGAGAAATGTGTTTGTGCGTAGCATTTTTACACAGAATTCTGTGTGACACTGTGTAATAATGCAGATATACTCCAAGCAAGTGGATTATTGCTTCAGCCCTATGTAAGATATATCCATTAAACATACTAGACAGCTACTAAAGATTACTAGCTACATTTACATACATCCAAATTGACTGTTAATAATCCACTTGATCACTCAGTCAGAATACAAAAATGTGCATGTATCCACTTCAGTTGGAATAGAATAAACTGATTGAGGCCATCCTGTAGTTGGGTAATAATTTTAATAATCTGTGAAGTAGAAGAATAACAGCTATGTAAAAATGTGTGATCTCCTGGTTACTTTCACTACGGTCCTGTAAGAAAACACAGTTAATGTTACAGATTTGACTCTACTTAATGAGGTTAGATGGAGTGGTGGGATGGGCATCAAACTAATATTTTGAGGCAGATGCAGGACACAAATTGACGTCAATAAAGTTGGCTCAGCATTTGATTGGCTTTTCGCCTGACATTCAGTGAGGATGCAGCACATGTACTAGGTAAAAAGCAGAAAAAAACGTCCGAAGGATAATTTCTGTATTTTATGTTATGTCCAACAACCAGAGCATCTTTGCTCCTGAATGTCAGGCAAATATGAAATGCTGGGCAACATTGCTGTGTCAAAAACTCTTCTTCTCACTGTCTATTCAGTAATCACATTTGGATGCAGGGTTGTTGGCTCTCAGTAAAATTTCAAACCAAACTACATCTCTAAAACAGCATAAAAAGGCCTGAAATAAGCCCTAAAAAGTTTGAGCTTTAGGAATTGAGATGCATTTTTCTACTTTTTCTCAGCCTTTCTGTGGGAAACAAGGTCACCATGGTGCACATGCATTTCTGATTAGCAGTATCTGCAATACACCTATTTATCATCACCTGGTACGGCCATTATCCACTCCATAAACGCCTTTCCCTCTCCTAAACTTTGCAACTTATCATACAACAGAAATGGTTCTGAATGGTTCTGTACATCATAGATACACTATCCGCACTTACACTATGTTCGAAAATTAATTCATTGAAAATCTTTGCATATAACCATAGCCACTGACCATAACATATGGATTCCCTTTGCCCAAGTAGGCAGCAGCTGCATCCCTCCTGCTATTGGTCATATCAAAATTAACTCACTATTGCAAATTCATAATAATTTACCTCATCCACTGGTTCACACAGTGCAATCTGATAGCTGCTCATTTGGCCATAAGGTGTAAATCCACCATGGTGGAAATTTCTGGCACACCTCCATGACCTGTTGAGGCTGCTGGAAGAAAGAGATGAACAGACAATTGATGGAGTGTCTGCAGGTACTTGTTCTGACTGTGAAGTGGAGTGGCTAGATGGAGTTAGAAAAATCTTAGCACAGCCCAGCTTGTTATGGTCTGAATGACCATAATCGAGAGTGGGTTCATCTTTTAAAGATCTGGCCAATACTGGGCTGACAATTGCTGCAGAGAACGGATTCTTCTGTAGAGTGTGCAGACCTGAAAAGAATTCATTGTCACAAAATGACTTAACATGGCATAATGTTGCATCCTGTAAGAATTTGTTTTTAATGTAATATCCTGTAAGATGCTACTCATTAGCTTTTTGTTTTCCTTTAGCTCTGAGGCCAAGGTGACACACACGAGAAAAAATATCTATAAGTTTTTTTTATTCATGACGGTATACAGTATATAATAAAACAAGACCATGTTTAGGAAAGCTGTATATTTTAATACTGCACTGTTTAAAATATATTGTACAAACTTAATTTGTAAATAGTACAATATGTTTGGTAGTAGTGGTAGTCATGGTGGTGGTGGTTAATACGCGGGTTTTCACATCCGAATCCACAAACAGGTCATGAGCAACCACAAATCCATAACCCAATCCAGTCCAGACATTAGTTTGTACTCACCTATTAACTCACCTGTTTCCTATTAGCCCTCATTTACTTCTGTGTATTTATTCAGTACTTTTGTTTGTGAGCTTTTGTGTTTGTAGTGCATATTTCTGAGCATTGGTTTCACAGTTATATTATCCAGATTTGAGTTTTTTGGGCACTTTATTTTGATTGTTCTGTTTGTCTGACATTTGACACCAGCCTGGTTTTGACCAAGAGTATGTCTGTTGATTTTTTCATTGTCTAAAATATATATGGATACTTGTTTTTAAAGTAGGGTTTTCCCCCCATTTTAGAGCCACCTGAGCAAGATTTTTAAGTTTTTAAGTTTTGGAGTTTCACTAGTTTTGTTGACTACTGGGCTAGTCTTTGGACTAGTTCTATTTGGTTATTGGACAGGTTTTATCATGCAGACCTGGCAACCTTGGTCAGGAGACAGACCTTCAAAAAAAACAGTGTTATCTCAAGCTATGCTGAAAAATGTCAGTCAGTGACTCATTTAAATGCTGTCACTCCTCTCCTGCTGCTTCTTAAAGTGCAGTGAAGTCTGTAACTGTACTAGGAATTAGTGTTTGTTGCTTTGACTCCCCATTCCACTATAGTTGAATTGAAATGAAACTATGACTACAAAGTTAAAATGCAGACTGAAGCTTTAGGGTATGTATGCCTGTTTCAAGTGTACAAGAATTATGGCCGCATTTATACAGACACCATAGTGCCAAAAGGAACTAAAAAGAAAAAAGGAGCAAATGCCACAAAACTCCGAATCGAGCTTCATGTTGCAGTAGGACGCTGACCTGAGGCATACTGCTAAAGCAGCCAGCAATGAGTCACTGACCTGAACTGCACTGAGCACTAACGTGCTGAAGACAAGACTGCGACAAATCAGAAAGCCACTGAAGCAAACCAACTAAAAAGCGTTGTATAAAATGCCTGGCACATTATCACCAAGAACAATATTCTGCATCTGGCAATGTCTGTGGACCTCAGACTCCTTAATTACAAAGGATTTCAAATGAGGATAAACCCTGACAAGTTTTTGATATAATTCTCATTCATCTAATTGAGGGACTATGCATAAAAGTTCCTATCCAGTGAATAAACAGATGTGCTGTGCTAAATAACCAATACTGTGTCACTGTCTAATTACTTATGGGCTGTATCTCTAAAACTGATCTAAAGGAGTAATGAGCTGGCCATGAACTGCTGCCCCATTAGTCTGCCACTGCAGGTGAAAAACAGCTGACCTTGACCCAGAGTTGTGTGGCCTTGGTACTAAAGGGAAAATGATTTCTCGTTGGCTTTCTACTTTATCTTGTTAACTCTCCCTTCTGTGTAACCAATTGTGTGGAGAAAATTGAAGGCATGTATTTTGTTTTGTGAATGGTGGTTGTTACAATACAAAATAAGTAAAGAAGGTCCCACAGCAAACTGCTGATGTCTAAAGATGGATATGAGTCACTCATTCATTCATTTTTCAGTAATCAATTTATCTTGGTCAAGGGTTGCACCCGATCTGGAGCCTGTCCCAATAACACTAGACATATGACCCTAGATGGGATGCCAGGCTATAGCAGGGCACCAGCACACACACATTCTTTCACACCTAGGGGCAATTTAAAGTTACCAAGCTGTTTTTGACAGTGGGATGAAACTAGAGAACTCGGAGGAAATCCATGCCACTGTGTTGCCCCTTCTGAGTTAGTATTTAAGAAACTCATTTTGTACATACATGACATTGATTCAAATATGTATAATATGGTACAGACGAGATATCAAAATAGATTCCCCAAAACTACCATCAATGCTTAACACATGAAACTGCCATACTGTTGTACTTAGCAAGTTCTGCAGCTAGCAGCCAAGCCTGTTGTTTGTGTTGTGTGTTTCCTAATTTAAAAAAAAAAAAAAGGTTTTTCAATGCCTTCTGGTCAAGCTTCTTCCTTCCTGATACTTAACGTAAAATGTGTATCAGTAACGTAAAATATGTGTTAACACCCCAACAGCTGTGCCAAGGCTTGTCGTGCTGTCCGCGTAAATTGTAAGAGCTGGATTGTACAGCCACAATCTGTGTATTATGCCCAACATCAGTGTTGACTGAGCTGACACATGGTTATATTAGAATACATTAGAGTTTATGCGGTAAACATTTTACACAGACAGCTAAGAATAATTTTTCAGTTTTCAGTAAGACTGGGGGTCTAATTTATCAACTGTGCATACACATAGTTTTGTGCATAAACTGCATTTGCACGATTCTACGCATAGAATGTGATTTATCAAGTTTTGCTTGCGCACGAGAATGTGTGTATATATCTGCACACTGACCATATGGATGCAGGAACCCCTAGTGGTAGAAACATGTAAGAGTGACTACTGATTTCAGTGCTCACAACAAGTTGCAGACAGGTGTCCCACAGATTAAATGTAAAGCAAAATGACAGTGAGGAGTGAATCCTCAGTCAATTTTCATTTGCTGAAATCATTTTAGTTGATCTCTTTGGTTGATCTCAGTTTTAGTTTCTCTCTATTCGAGGGATTTTAGCCACTGCACATTTCGAATAGAATTTGGAGACAGGTCTGGCATTTCTTAACTTCATTCATATCACTAATGGCTGATGGCTACTCTTGAATCATCTTGGAGAATCTGGAAAGAGTCATAGCATGAAGGACTAGAGACTTTGTTCAAGTTCTAGATAAAAAAATAATAATAATTAATGCTAGTATAGAAAAATATGATGACGCACTAGGTTATTAGGAAGGAATGGAGACATGGGACTGTTTGCCCTGGAGGTAGAACTTCATTCCACTACTGAGGAGCCAGGGCACTGAAGCAACACCTTACTATCATTCTCAGAGGAAGACATGCTGCACACCATGAGGTTGAACACCTAAGGCCTGGAATCCTTGCACATAAGATTTCAATTGTATTATTGTTGCACCAGTGAGCCAGTGGAATGATGTCAGTAGAGGAATCACCTGAGAGAACTTCAGGAGATCATGAACCAGCTGAGCAGAAGCAATGGTGGATAAACTCACTGATGCACAGGTACTGTGTGTTTTTGGTATCCTGAAAGGCAAAGACATTCCCAATGCTTCCCAGGATGATGGTATGTGAGGAAGGTAAATTCTAATAGCCAGAGTGATTGAGAGTAGACTTTCTGCAACGTTGGCACAATACTGTTCAGATTAATCAGAAGGGAATCAGGGTATTCTCATCAGCAATTTGTCTTCCAAAAAAGAATGATCATTTTTACCATGGTTCAGTTTTAAATTTTATTGTGTGCATTGCTGGTGAGGCAATCAACTCATCATATGCCTCAGAGCAGATGTTTTACAGGACCTTGAGGGCACTGTATAACTACTGCTCTGCTATCTAGGATAGTCTATAACAACTTTGACAACAAGTCAATACAAGACTTTTACAGTTACTACTTCTATTTTTAAGGAAAAGTGGGATTGAAACATGTAAGTAAGGGCACGGAGTGTGCAGTAATATTCATAAATTTAGATAATATATAGCATCCTGCATAAGTGCACAATGGCCACCGTTACAGGTTCCCCAGTTCAATCTCACCTTTGAGCTCAGGTCACTGCCTCTGTGGAGTTTCGCATGTTCTTCCTGGATTCATGTGGGCTTCTTCCGGGTTCTCTGGTTTCTTCCCACCTCCCAAAAACATGCCAGTAGCTGGATTGGCTATGCTAAATTGCCCATAGGTGTGAATGAGTGTGTGAATATGTGTGCATGGTGCCCTGCAGTGGACTGCCATACCATTCAGGGTGTATTCCCACCTCACAGGAAAGGCTCCAGATCCACCATGATCTTGATCAGGATAAGTGATTACTGTAGATGAATGAATGAAGAAACGTTATCATGTAGTGCGTTATATTATAAAGCAAAATAAATTTAGGATTTCTTCATAGGTATATATCACCGTGCTGGTACACTCATTTGCATAACTATGAGCACCCATGGCTGCCTGTTGGTAGATGGTCTTTCTTTTACCAGAATAAGTATTTACTACTGCAAGAGAAATGTGTTTACGGGTCGTCAGTGCCAGCAGGTGTTAACAAGCATTTTGCTGTGTTTATGCCTACCATTCAGTTCTGCAGTTAGCAACAAAGCCTGTTTGTATGTATGTAAGTGTGTGTTTCCCAATAAAAGAACAAGTTTTACAATACTTTATGGTCAAGCTTCTTCCTTGTTGACACTTGGTGAAGTAAAATGTGTTCATTCCCGTGAACACCCTAACAGCTGTGCCAAGGCTTGCCATGCTGTCCATTTAAATTGCGAGAGCTGGTTTGTACAGCCACAATCTGTTTATTTTACCAACATTGTCACTGTTGACTGAGCCGTCTCCTATTAGTTGACACATGGCTATATATAGTTTAAGAAGTAAACATTTTAAACTATGCCAGGCTTTGGTGACTGTTGTCCGTCAACAGAATTGGCACATTTCCATCAAAGGAGTGTTTTCACTAACCCTGAATCTTTTTATTGAAAATCAAGAACTGCTGCCTCTTGTTTCAAAGTTGTCCGAAAAAGAACTTTTAAGGTGAAGTTTGCTGTACTAAATGACTCTGATTGGTCAAACAAATCTGGATGGCTTAGCTGGCATTTTAGCTAACAATCAATAACTCCTGCTTGTATTGTGTCAGATGCATGAACAACAAAGAGGAGCATTTCCCCCAACACTTTTTTTCTTTCTTTTTTTTATACATAAATTGTTAGTCAAAAATATTGTGGGAGTACCAAAGCACGAAATTGCATCTTGTGCATGTGTTTAAAAAAAAAAGGTTATATTCATGTTACATAACAAAGCAAACATAATAAAGAACATACAGTAACTTCACTCTCAATCTCCTCCATTTTCACAATGTTGCTGTATTTTTGCTGAAATGCTGTGCTTACTGCACAGCTTGCATCACTTGTTTTAGTAACAGATGACAGAAATGCATATATTTTTCATACCCTGCATCAGCATTGTCACGTCTTGTGGAACTGGACTACTTTTGACTTGCTGGCATGGGTTTTTATTTATTTGTTTGCTTGTTTGTTTGTTTGTATCCTATTGACCATGGATTTGCGATTGGACATTTAGCATACTTTTGATTTAATGATATCAATGTTTTGCAAGAAAAGTGGGTAAACTTCAGGGTATTCAAACAAGCAATAAATGCATACTTTATGTTGAAAACATGTGAGATGTGGATCTGATTAAAATGTAGTGAATAGTGAACAGGCGAAACTATGTATCAGTAGAAACGAGGTATTGTAACTATGGTTAATTAAAAAATAATAAAGTAGACTACATTTACTGTATACATAAACATGCTTGTTGTGTGTCAGTGAAATGTTTTACTCGTACTAATATTCTTTATTTCTATTCCACATGTTCCGTGGTACTCTATTTAAAACAATGCTGTTTTTGAAGTGTTTAGGAACAATGCATGATTTTAGTATTGCATAATTAAAAAATGTGTCCTAACTTTCTAATAGCTTTAGTATTATATATATTGCCAAGGATTACAAATTTTAATTGATCCATGAACAAAATGTTGTGCTTTTTAACCATTTCCAGTTACAGTTAATGTGGTGTAAGGTCCGTTAGTTCCTGTTATTACTTAAGTTATAGCAGTTATAAACAATCATTCCCTCACCAGTATCTATTGTTTTTTTTTCTCTCTCTTGAAGTTAATAAGATTGCTTACAGAAAACTTTGTTTTCTTTGTTAAATAATAAGACATTTTTTTTATATTATTATTAGCTTTAGGTTATGTAAAACATGTGCCTTACAAGTATGACAATGTATTTGACAATGTATTAACAAGTGCATTAAAATAAACCTGTGTTTTGAATTACAGCCAGCACTACTGTCAGAGCTGCTGTTAAAAAAAATAATAATTCAACACCTTCTGACCCATTAGATTCAAGACGTCAACAGCAGTTAGAACCTGATACAGCTAAGCTCATGATTTTGGCAATGGTAGTCATGATTTTTGAGAGTAACACAAGGTTTGGGGTGTCAGATGCTGCGATTTGGAATTGGACCCAAATAATTGACCACTGGGATGGTTTGTTCAGACAGAACTGGCAACCTTGCTGTGTAGTGCAGTGGAAATGCAAATGAGTAGCCCTTTATATTATCAAAAGATTCTGTGAATTGAGTTGAGACATCCATATTGTTCTCAGATGTGTTTGATTTGTTGGATACTGAATTGTTCTTGTGAAAGCATTCTTATACCACTGCAAAATATTCAAAATATGTTTTATGTTGAAACTGTAGGGGAAATGTAAAGCCAATGCAAAAATAGTTGAAAACTGATTTGTGCTTTAATAGTTCACTGTGGAAAAACCTTCCTGAAATACTGTATGTAGGACTTCATAAATATCCCTAGCCTCCTGAGAGTCATGATTTCTCTTCGTGTTCTCTTTCTTGTTGTACAAGTGAGTGTGTGTGTGTGTGTGTATGTGTACGAATTTGTATAAGGTGGGAAAGTGTATCTCTGAGACAGAGTGAGTGTGTGGGTGCAGCGCTGGTTTGTTGTGAGCACGTGGGTGGAGGGGTAATGCACTCTGAAACGCTTTGAGGGCTGCATGTGTATTGTATGTATGTGCGTATTCTGACTTAACTGAAAATACTAGCACTTAATGTTATGTTGCTGGACAGCAAAAACCTTCACTTATTGCCATTGGCTGAACTCCAGCAGTTCTGTAGTCTCAACTGAAATCTGTATTCCTCATTACAACCCTCCACTCCTTGCTTTCTGAAGCTGAGAGTCAGAACGGGGTGCGGTGCACTCTTCCTTGCTGAACGGAGGCCAGTTATTATCAGCGGCAACACTGCTCCTTCTGTGTTACGGGGCGTGAAGGGGGGAGACGAAAGCAGAGGCATTTGTTTGAAGGCTGCCAAGAAAAAAGAAACCACTGTCCAACATGGCTGCTAACACGCTTCCGCTTCAGCTGGCATGCCAGGATGACTGGAGGCTAATGCTAACCGAGCATTAGCATTCTGGTCTACACTAAGCGAGAGGTCTTGCAGGCTCTGAGGACAGAGCTCACATGTTCTTTCATGTTCTCTCTCTATCTTTATCTCCCTCTTTTCCAAACAATATCGCTCACGCATGCTGCTAGGATTTGAGATCAAAGCTTCCTTATTCATTCGCTAATTTAACACACATTTTAATAAGTCCCACTCTCTCTCTCTCTCTCTCTCTCTCTCTCTCTCTCTCTCGCTCGTTCTCGCTCTCTGGCTCACGCTTTCTTTTTCACTCTTTCTTACTCCCACTTCCCACTTCCTGCTCTCCTCTCAAGGAGTGATGGGCTCAGATAATACAGCCTTCGCAGAAGAAAAAAAGAACAGAACAGTCACGTACCCCAGCCAAGCAGACTATTAAGTCGCACATGGCCAGGTTGAATAGTGTGAAGATAGCTTGGACAAATTGGTGCAACAATTATATAAAGATAGCTCTAAATCCTACACAGAGACACACACAGACACCTGTAAATGACATATGTGGTTGGCATATGTCACATATGTTTAAGTGCCACATGAAAATGAATGTTATGTCAATCCCCACACTGTGTTGTAAGGATTTAGATGCGAATAAGTTTGGGTTGGGTGTAAATAAGGTTGGCCTCACATTTTCACAGAAAGGCTGTTCAATTCTGCAGACACAGCATGAGACACAGCTCCTGGATGAGCTTCACCCCTAGGCTTCCTCTGTGCTCATCTTGTACCTTTCTTTAGGGAAACACACACACTTAGGTCCCAGAGAGCAGGTTAGCTCTGCATGCATACCCATCCTGAAAGGATTACAATTGAAATCCCACAATTCACTTCTGCCTGACATCCTTCTCATCTCCTTCTTGACTCCTGTGCATATATATATATATATATATATATATATATATATATATATATATATATATATATATATATATATATATATATACACACACACACACACACTGTAGTTATTTATCTGTTTGTCATGCCTCATATGATGGGTATTAACTAATCCACAGAACACACCTTGACACCTTTTTCAATCAAGCTGATGGAGTTAATGACTAGCCATTGCAAGAAGAGCCTAGGAAATATATATATTATATATATAACTGATAGAAATCCTTATCTGAAGAGACTTACAGAACAGTGCTTTTCTTTAGTAGAGGTGTGCATAGCACTGTCACATTCACACCCACTTCAAAAGGAATTCTGACCAATCCCAACCTCTCCCGCGGTTATTGTTCGCACCTTAGTTGTCTAATGTTCAGTTAGTGAAGGCAGAATGCAAGCGTGGGTACTCGGCATGATCTTTATTTAGGGCAATCCATGAATCATAATCAAAGTCTTTAGTGTAGGTCAAAGTACAGGCAGGCAGCAAGAAACTAGGAAAATCCATAATTATAAAAAAGGGAAAAGCTAGAGTCAAAACCATGAAACAAAGGGAACCAGGACTCTGACTTAATGCTTGGTAAAACTTTGCAATGGCAGGGTATAAATAGAAAAACTAATTAAAGGCTAACAGCAAAAAGGTGAACACAATTGATAACAGACCAATCACAGGGTAGGGGCAGAGACATGACCAAAGCCAAACCAAAGGCAAAACAAACAAAGCACATGGAGAATGAATGCCAAGCAGAACTGCACTGAGAGGAGGACTATCTGATAAGTTGGTTCTATTTCTCAAAATATAAACACATTAGTAATTATTTAAATTATTGTGACACGAACCACAATGAACCACTTCCTGATGATGAATGAATAATAACAGTAAATGTATCATGCAATGCCAGTCAGGGTCAAGCTATAACCCTGTTAGAGAGGAGTTAGCATTAGTTAGGAAAGCAACAAAAACAGTAATAGTCAAGATTTTTCATTGGTGCTCATTTAAGTGCTTAGTGAATAGGTGAGGTGAGGTTTTTGTTTGGAGACAAATGTGCCAGTGACTCAGCTGTTCGGACAGCCAGGGGAAATTCACTCCATCATCTCGTTGCAAGTACAGAGAAGATTCTTGATGCATGTTTTTTTCTTGCCTCTTAAAGGATGTTCATGCTAGAGGCTTGAAGGGAGCATCCTACACTGCATCCCACACCCGAAATTCAATACCATAGATCTTACTTTACTTCTGCATTATTTTAATAAACTGTTCAAGACTAAAAGCAATGCACTTTATTATAAAGCCATTTTAAAGAACGTTCAAGCAGTTTCCCTAAAAACATGCATTTCCAATAAATATACAATGGCCATCTATTTTTTTTTCTTTTTTATTTCCTAATCAGATACTGGGATATGCCAAAACTCTGATTCTGAGTTGCATCATGCATCAATTTATTACATTCTCCCCCATGCTTTGACCTTCTGGAAAAAAAAAAATAATTAAATAAAAATTCATCCTTTCATGTCAGCCACATTACCTGTGACACCATATTTATAATATAAAAAAGGGACAAGTAGTCTGTAAGCAGGTAGATAGATAGATATGACCAACTACTTGATGTGTTTGCATCCATGATGTGATGGCTATCATTGGTGATGCTACCATTACCACAATGCAAACTGAAGCCATTACCAACAAATTTAAAGCAGCTATTTGTCCAGAAAAGACTAATAGTTATTAGTTTGATGCACTATATTAATAATACAATACTTACAGAATTGCCAAGTTAACAAGATGTCTGTCAGCTGAATGAGCACGTCGTAGTTTAACTTGTTACCTTGCAAACTAGTTTATGCAAATGAGTTGAGGATGGCAAATAATCCACCTATAATAGTTACAGTCAAGGCATGTCATACACTACTGTGTATGTGATTAGAGCTGACTTAGTGTTGGATTTCTTTTATATTAACATAAGTTTACAGAAATATATGTATATAAAAATATGATTTAGCTAACAGCCTGCATAGCTTGCTGCCTCTAGCAAAACAAGGTGGATGGAAATGGATGACAAGACAGATGTCTTTTTTTTTATTACAGGTGTAAATGTTGCAACCTAGCACATAACAGGAAGATAGTAGTTTAAACTGTTCCTACCGCACTCCTGGGGTATAGTCATTAAACATATAGGAACGTACCAAACACCTCCAAAAACCATTTCCTTGTGATTGATATCTCCAACTGCGCATCCTTTCTTGCCTCAGAGCCACTGTAGACGGCATATTTATTTCATATTTCATTCCACACCGTAAATTTGGAAGCCGTTGCGCTGTCCTCAGAGGACAAATACTTTCACTACTTTCGGTGGTGTTCATGATGGCGAGATTTGTCTGTCGGCTTCTCCATTTGTTTCCTGCTACTCTGACAAATCTGAGCAAAGCTTGCTAAGAGGCTGGGCTTGACTTTCATGTCCTCAGTGTTAAGTGCTATTTCTGATGGTTTGTTTAGCATTTAGAGGAGGTGGAGGTTAAGTCTACCTTAGGTATTGTGGCCTCCATTCTTGCTTCAATGTGTATGTTCATGTCCTTGCTGAAGAAATGAATTTACCATTCTTCAGTTTCCCTGGAGACTTCCCAGGCTCACTATGCAACTTCACCATGCCTCTAACAGGAAGATTTCTCCAGCTGTCACTGGTGAGGCCTCATGTTCTCCAAGTGAATGCCATATTATCTCAATGTGCATACCAGTGTGAGCAACATCATTTCTCTACACATATTTGCTACCAATCCCTGTAGTTCACGCTGCTATTTTTAGCAAATTTCCCTTTGTCAAATTACCATTATAATGTTCATACATTTGAACTTAAATTAACACTGTAGGTGTTGAAGTAACAATGCAATGCAAATAATAAGTTAACTTTGGTGGTGTTAATTCAACACTGGGGCAACACTGGAGTTCAGCGTCAACGTTCCTTGCTTAGACAAAGTGAATGAAAGTTATTACCTCAAACCCCTTGCCCCTTAGCTATTCATCACTTCCTATTCCTAAGAGTTGGTTTTTGGCATGTCATGAATCAGAAGGCAAATAAGAAGAGTTTCAATTAGATATTCACTATAAAGTCCATTTCTATTTTAAACTGACAATTCAACACAAATTTGGCACATTTGGCCTTTTACTATTTATAATTTTTTTTAATCCATAGTTGGGTAATGATAATTATTATCATAATAACTATTATAATTATTATAGTTATGCAACAATATACTGGTATATAATTATTGTACTATGTATCACTGATTACTTTTATCATTTCCGTAATTTCTTATGAATGTGTGTATAAATTAAACAGTCATATTTTAGCAACGGTAGCACTTTTCTATGTGTAGTGTGTCTGTGTACAGGCATGTGTGTGTTCATAAGTTTGTCTGCTGAACTCTCACAGAATCTTATCCCGCCAAAGGTCAGCCCTATTAAAGACAGCAACAGGGCGGATCATGGCGTAATAACTAGCGCTAACACCATTTACTCTTTTGCTGCACTGGACAGATTAGTGTTACTGTTGCTGCCTGCACTGATGCCTCAGCATCATTACTGTCATCTCATGCACTTTACAGTCCCACTTCTGGGAAGCTCAGTGTAGCTCAATGTGGGCTGAAGAGAGCAGGTTTGGTTGTTTAATATAATTGGGATGATGCACAGCCCCTGGAAGCCATAGTAGCGGTGACTGCAAGCGGAGTGTTGATGGATCTGCCAAGTGCATCTCCAAAGAGTGTGCATAGGAGGACCACAGCTCTCCTGTCACACTCATACTCTGCCCGCACCCTGTTTTACCTAAAATGCGGAGGAATGAGAGCTAGCATGATTGGAGAACTAGTGCTTTAGGACAAAAAGTGCAATCTGGCATTCCTGTTTTTTATGCAAATGTGAACAAATTTGGGACATGTAACAAAAAAGAGAGACTATTTGGGTGTTAGATGTGTGTGAAAGACAAAAATTAGATGTAGGTGTGGATGTGTGCGAAATGGAGCTGAGAAATTCAGGTTAAAAATGATTGTTATTCACAGAAGGTGCTCTGTGAATATTCATAGAGGCGTAAATATGCAAATGTGAACTGGAGGAGCAGTAGACTTTTCAGAGCACTGTATATATTTTAGAAATTCTCATCCAGAAATAACAAACATGCAGCCCCCCATACGCCCAAATCACCCTCTGTGCCACAAACTAGCTTTATTATGGTAATTGAGTCGGATTATAATATTCATAGGCAGAACAATTATGGTACAAAAGTGTATAATCAATGTGTAACCAACTAAGAGACGTGTGAGGGGCATTCGGCTTCATTTTTTAAAGGATACCAGTTAATTACTAGTTAAGAAACACATAATGGTCGTGGACAAATATGAATGGACTTTTTTCTCTCTAAAAAGTGTTAATAACATCCTTATGGTCACAGCAGCATGGTTTTTTTTTGTTTTTTTTTTTGAGCACTTGTTTCTAATATGTGCGATTATGTTCATTTGATAGAAGACGCTCCCACTGAGTGGCATAAACACAGATCGCTATGCTAACCCAGCTGCAATGTGCCATGCAGGCTCTCTTCCTCTCACCTCTCATCAGTCTGGTAATGAATGCAGGTGCAGCCTGCCCCAGCTAATGCACAGTAAAGAATAATTGCTAGACAAGCACCTATCCGACCCGTCTTTTCTTTTAAAACCTGAACAACCTGCAATTATTCAGCACTCAAGCGGTCAAAACTATATTCTGCCCTGTCCCTCCTTCCACTTGTCCACCATTAAATGATACTTATCAGATGTCGATATGCGCCATATTTCTGGTTAGCTTGTGAGAGTTGAGGGTTTTTCCTAGTAATTATGTGCATAAATGGTGCCACTTTGGCACCCATGCTGGTTGAAATGCCATATTTGGTTCATGGGTGAAGTGCTCTCTGTGGTTTGTTTGGACACTTTTGCCTGACTTCAGCAAGCTAGCACAGGGGAGTGACTGAAATTCACACCTTATGCCTGGGTGTAATCTTTGGGGCTTCTGATGTAGCACTCAGTTTCGCAGAGGAAGTAGAGAACAGGCCATGTGCAAATACCACTTTTCAACTTCCTCTGTTCACTCCGCCTCAATCAGGGCTATGGAGAAAAGCCCATGGGCAAAGTAGATATCATAATACAGCAGTTTTTAGAGCTCAGACTGAGATTAGAAGCTAATCAGCTCAAGGAAATGATTTCTGCTGTACTACACAATGTATTACAAATACAAATGCATGAACACACAGAAGCAGTAATATTCTTTCCTGATCTTAAAGGTTTCCGAGAAGAGCAATTAGGTCATGTTTACTACTGATTTAATTAAAATAACTCTTCATAACAGACAGAATTCCACCGGCGTTAACAGTCTTATAGCAGAATACTAAAATAGGACAAACTGTATTCTAGCGCTTATTTAGGTTGGGTCTCATTCTAGGTACATAAAAGTGAAAAGTGCAGCAGTCAAAGAGTGAAGCTCTGCTCTGAAGCATATATGACTTTCCATTTGTCTTAGTCGAATCACATTACTTATATGTTTTTTCATTATTAAATAAAATTTGAATATTGTCTACACATAATCTAGTATCATCCACAACTCAACCCCAAATTTTGAGCATTGATACTCTCTAAGAAATGAGATGGACAATGAATAGGAAACAAAGTAAGGAATGAAACTAATCACGTGTTCACATCCTATCAGAAACACTGTAATAAAAAAGGTGACAGCTTCAGATGACCATCTCCTCAGACTCTGATATTAACCATATACTGTATATGGTACATGTCACCGAAATGGATATACACTACATGGCCAAAAGAATGTGGACAACTGAACAATCACACCCATATTTGTCCTTGTTGAACATCCCATTCCAGATTTAGTCCCCTCTTTGCTGTTATAATAACCCTCAGTCTTTTGGGAATGCTTTCCACTAGAATTTGGAGCGTGGCCAGGGGTGCAGTTGGCATTCTGGTCCATCCCAAAAGTGTTCAGTGGTGATGATGCCAGGGCTCTGTGCAGGCCACTCGAGTTCTTCTACACCAAACTTGGCAAACTGTGTCTTCAAGGAGCTCGCTTTGTGCACAGGGGCATTGTCATGCTGGAACATTTTTGGGCCCCTAAGTTCCAGTGAAGGGAATCATATGCTACAGTATACAAAGACGTTGTAGACAATTGTGTGCCTCCAATTTTGTGACAACCGTTTGGGGAAAAAACACATATGGGTGTGACTGTGAGGTCTCCATATACTTTTGGCCATATAGCGTA
This sequence comes from Pangasius djambal, assembly GCA_022985145.1. Lineage (NCBI taxonomy): Eukaryota > Metazoa > Chordata > Actinopteri > Siluriformes > Pangasiidae > Pangasius > Pangasius djambal. Next base: position 24,331,437 of record CM040980.1, on the reverse strand, counting down.
TTTATCACTACACTCTTTGAAAAAAAGATTAAATCTATAAGCCTGAAGGCTTCTTTGGTTTGTCCCTCTGGAGGAACCCTAGATGCAATGTAGAACCCTAAAATAGGTTGTCTCCTTGTCTGATTTTGAAGTAGAACACATTTAGGAACCTAAGCAATCTTAATTATTGAAAGTTGTCTGTGAGGAGACATTTATTTTAGGAAGGAGTCTCCAGTGCAAGCATTTTGTAACAGCGAGAGTAAAATTAAAGCTGTAAGTTTTTTTTTTCTAAGTGCCATAACTATAAATGGATAAAAAGTATGATGTGTATTTTTTTAATGCTATCATTGTAAACGATGGTACATTCCTGTGGTATAGGAGGAATAGAACACTTCAGGACATGCTGTTATAGGAAAATAATCAACTCCACAATGGTAATGGCCCTTTTTGGCCACACCACACATTGTTGATTATTTTCCTATGACAGCATACTGTCGTGTTTTATTCCTTACTTAATTTGCTGCATTTTTTTTAACCGTGCTTGTTTATAATGTGCCATTCCAACTGTCAAGTCAAAAACTCTGACAAGCTGTGAATACACTATCAATGTCTGTCAATTCACAACTTGCATTGTAGAAACTGATTCTATCAACTTTCTCCAGTGGCCCAATGTAAGAGTTTCTCTGAGGTGTCTTTCAATAAAATATCTTATCATAGGGGTTTTTATCTTGTATGGTTCCCTTCTTAAACCCATAGCTGAGCTAAAACCATATAGCATAGATGTGGTGTCTGAAACTACTTTCTAATTCATTAAAAATAGGACATATATAGTTTTGTTTGAATTGCAACTTGCTTTTAACCTCTTAAACTCCCAGGTGGTGGTCCTCATTCTCATAACTACACACTTTTCCTATTAGTTTCACTGTAGTTCCTGATTAATTCATAGCAGTCACTGCATGATATGCATTAAAATGAATAACTGAATAATATGCTTGGTTCCAAAGGATTTTAAAGAATTCGTGGCTTAATGTGCCAGGTTAAATAAATATAGTATACTGGTTTCTTAAAAATGTAACTGAATTATTTGATATTTATTATTATTATTATTATTATTATTATTATTATTATTATTATTATTATTATTTTATTCAATTATCCAGAACATCCACAAGTATCCATAATCAGACTCTGCTATTCTAGTTTATGTCCCTCTGGATCGTCTGCCAGAAAGTCATAACATCAAAACATAGCCTTGTTGGCACTCCATTAACATTTCATAAGGAAAACTGTGCAACGCCCTAGTTTCACATGTGCATATCTTCCATTCTATAGGCCACCCTTGAGAGTGCATATCTACAATACAGCCTGCATGTGGTTGATGTTTACGTATATGGCTGTATTAAGTATTTAGATGGCTGGTGATGCTTTGTACAAGCTCAGGCTGTTTGGTTTCAAACATTTTTAGCATCACCTGCACCTACACCTCTTTGAAACATTAATGCATGCTTTTCTGTTACATGACATGCTTCAATTCTGTCCCTCTTTCCAGCTCAGCTAAATATCTTCAGGTTTAGTTTCTTATATGTAAGGAATCACAAAAGCAAGTGAAGATCTTGAATACAGTTAAATTGATCTAGTATCTCCTATTTTAAGATTACAGTAACAATATATACACACATACACACACACACACACACACACATTATATATATATATATATATATATATATATATATATATATATATATATATATATATATATATATATATATATATATATATATATATATATATATATATATATATATATATAATAGAATAAGAAAGGTTAAAACTTATTTAAAAAATAGTAAAAAGGAATTATTATTAAAAAATGTCTAGAAATAGATTTTAATAATCTTATCTTTGGCTTATGGCAATCTTGTACTAGGAAATAATAGATAAATTTGACTATATTCTAAATAAGTTTACTTGATAAGCTGTAATTTTTTTTTTGCAGCATGCTAACGACTACATTTTTTTATTTATTAACGAATTACAGATCATGCTTTTAACGGTTAATAGTTACAGCTTTAACATATCCATGATTATACATTTTTGTTGGTTAAATTACAACATATATTATTCTGTTTATTAGTAGCTTTAATTTATGTAGCATGCCCATGTTGTTACTATAGAAATGATAGCATTAAGATAACGAGCGCATTGATATAAACCTGTGACTTGAATAACAATCTGCATGACTGGCAGAGTTGCCGTTAATCAGATAGGCGAATAAAACAGCGTTGTTGTATAATCAATTTTACGACACAGCAATCCTTAGTACTAAAAGTGAATATAGCAGGTGACTACACACAATGCATTTTTGTTTATCCATCTTATCCTGACATACTGTGGTTGAGTCACCAATGCACACTGGGATGGAAGATGGCAGGTGCGGAAACCTGGCAGAGGAAGTGGAGAAGTGTTGTGCCACTCTTGCTGGAAGAGGAGGAGCACTGAATATCTCTTGCGTATTGAAATGTGAGGCACATCTTTTTGCTCCATCACATTTCAGACAATATTCAACAAATATATGCTTGTATAAGGCTGATGCAATGCTCCTCAGAGTAGAGAGAGAGGAAAAAGAGAAAGCTAAAAGACAGACCTTTCCCTAGTTAGTTGTGTGGATAATGGCTGTTTCTCAGGGGTGGTCATGACTTTGTGCGTAATGGAGAGTGGGGGCTTAAGCTCGCCTGGATGCATCACCACTTCCTTTCACTCAAACACTCACGTTCCAACTCCTATTCCTTTCCCTGCAATTTCAACTTTTCTACACACAAAGCCCAAAGCTCGACGTTTCCCCCTGCTGACTAAGAGGCGTAAAATAGCTCTGGCGTTTCCTCCTCCTCTGCAGATGGCATGTCCCTTTCATCTATCCGTGCATGGGTTCTTGATATTCGTTCAAGCCGTGCGCTGGCGGTGAAAATAATTACATTTATGTGCTTTTATGCAAAAGTTATTAATGTGGAAGTCTATGCACAAACAATAAAGGGCCACAAATCAGATATTCATTAGCATTGGCGGCGAGTGTTAGCGCAAAATAATTACTCATTCACACAGCTGGTGCAACAGTCTCACTGTATCATATAAATTTGAGGGAGACAGGAGTGGGTGTCATATATTCTGACTATGACGTGGTAGAGGGCAATTAAGTTTAGCATACTGGCAGCTCTGACACAACCTCCCTATAACACACACACACACACACACACACACTCCTCTTTTCTACTCTTTGTGCTCTGCAGTTCCTGCCTGCATTCATTACAGTAGGGAGTGGCAGTGTGTTTTTTGTAACACTAGAATGCATTAAGTGATTCCAAGCATGACGTACATTACTTATTCTTGTCCTGGGTATCAGAACCAGGGATTGAATGCATTATTTTTAAATCCCGCACTCATCTGATTTTGCTTGTGGCAGTTTGTAAATCTGCAATCCAATGGTTCAACTATCTGTGATATTAAGTAATTACATTGCTTCTGAATGCCTTAAAATAGCTGCAAAAATTTGTGAGTAATTAAAAAGTCATTTTAGCAGTTTTATGGGGAAAAAACACTGAAATGAATGCATTGTGATCACAAATTTAATTATAGCTAGCATTTTAGATGGAGTATCCCAGATGCAAATTTTTGACAGCAGTGTTATTGGGCCATTCTTTGATGGTTTGTGTGTGTGTGTGTGTGTGTGTGAGTTAAGAGCACAAAATTAGATAACACTGTTTGGATAATCCAATGTAGACAAACCATCTACAGACTGCCATGAAGCAGTCTATCAACTGATTCTCAACATAATGTCATAAAATGTATGGATATCCAAAATAAATGTATCAAAGACCACCTAAAATGAATTTGAAATTTTGATAGGGCTTGAGTCTATAGATGACCTACGAAATTGACAAATTGACAAATTACTTTGAATTAGCTAATAGCCTGGTTGACAGTCATTTGATATGTTGTCGGCAGTTGGTAGATGTATTTTTCACTGTCTATTGAGTGTCTACATTGTACTACATTGTGGTTTCGATCGGAATTTGGGTCTCTATTCTTCCCTTGGGTGTATGTCTGTGTGTGAGAGAGAGGCAGCAAGAGAAACCCAGAGTGTGTACTCCACATGCATGCTAAAACCTCTTTCTGTGTTGGACCTCTTCTGATTTTGCAGGAGTGCAGCCATGGAGCGAGTACTCTTGTGCCTGGCTCTGTTGGCGTTGCCCATTGCCGCTATGCTGTGCCCAAAGCGTTGCACCTGTCAGAATCTCCTACCCTCCTACACGGTCCTGTGTGCCAAGACAGGCCTGCTGTTCGTGCCACCCAACATTGACCGGCAGACAGCCGAGCTTCGGCTCATGGACAACTTCATTACCACACTCCGGCACCGTGACTTCGCCAACATGAGTAGTCTCATCCACCTGACTCTGTCTCGCAACACCATCAGCCTCATCCTGCCCTATGCCTTTGCTGACCTGCAGGAGCTCCATGCGCTGCACCTTGATGCCAACCGGCTCACAGCGCTGGACGACACACATTTGCAAGGCCTGGTCAACCTGCGCCACCTAATCCTTGCCAATAACCAGCTGCAACACATTTCAAACGGAGCCTTCCAAGACTTCCTAGAGACTCTCGAGGATCTGGATCTGTCCTATAACAACCTGGTAAATGTCCCATGGGACACCATGGCTCTCCTTGTCAGCGTCAATACACTTAGCTTGGATCACAACCTCATCGAGTTTGTGCCTGAGGGCATTTTTTCCAACCTGCACAAGCTAGCAAGGCTGGATATGACCTCCAACAAGCTGAAGAAGATTCCTCCAGATCCACTGTTTCTGCGCATACCAGTTTATGCAAAAACAAAGGGCTCGCCACTAACGGCACTGGTGCTGAGCTTCGGCGGAAATCCACTGCACTGCAACTGTGAGTTGGTGTGGTTGAGGCGACTGACACGTGAGGACGACCTTGAGACGTGCGCCTCTCCCAAAGAACTAGCTGGGAAGTACTTCTGGACCATCCGTGAGGAGGAGTTTGTGTGTGAACCACCTATGATCACACGCCACACTTCTAAGATGTTTGTAATGGAGGGTCAAGAGGTGAGCTTGAGGTGCAGGTCTGTGGGAGATCCTGAACCTACAACACACTGGGTGAGTCCAGACGGCAAGCTGATTGCAAACACGTCTAGAACAACCGCTTATGAGAATGGCTCTCTGGACATCTTTACAGCCACTGTAAAAGATTCAGGCGTGTTTACCTGTATAGCATCCAATGCGGCTGGAGAGGCCACTGCCCCTGTGGAACTTGTGGTGAACCCCTCGCCACATTATGACCCTAAACTTGAACCCGAACCAGGACCCTCAGACATGCCCACGTCCATCAAATCAAACAGCAGTGGGGGGCAGACACGAGTGGAACAGCGGGTCAGTGTGACTGAGATAACAGCCACATCAGTCACCATCCGCTGGCCTTCACAAAGCCATATCCCAGGTGTTCGCATGTACCAGATCCAGTACAACAGCTCCACAGACGAGTTCCTCATTTATAGGTGAGTGTGACTTGTTTTTCTGATTTACTATTTACCACATCAGATGGTAATATTTTTTGGAATAGTATCTCTACAGGGGATCACTGTGTGACATTTACTTCATTTGTCAGACTTTACAGAATCCACAGTTCTTCCCTGTCTTACTGATGATCACCTAAGTCTTATGTTTCAGTTAAGTGTCTTACTGAGAAATAGAATATTCCTATGGCTGGTTTGTTGTTTTTGAAATAATTGTCAGATGAAATATACATGAAATACATTCCCTTGAAGTTTAGCTGGTTGGCATGTGTTGTGAAAAGAAAATCTCTAAAGTTGTAGTAATTAATGTTAGTGCTAGCAGTCATTAATCACCAGATAAATGGCATAAAAATAGAACAAGATGAAGAATTGTTATTACTGTGCTTTAAAATTATTGCAAATGACATCCTGGATATCCAGCAACACTGGAATGAACATAATTAATTTCAATAACATACCCTTTGTACTGTAAAGGGGACAGGAAAACACAAAGCTGGTAATTGGACAGTTAAAATTATTTTATTTTGCATAAACCACACATAGGCACACTTCTGCACATAGAATATGATTTATCAAGTTACTCTTGTGAGAGAATGTGTGCAGTCATGCATAGGCAGAAACCATTAGTGGCAAAAAAGTGTAATTGCAAGTAAACTGATTATGAGGAGCTCCCATCCCACATACTGTCTGCCAGTCATATCTGTCAGTCAAAGATGATGTGTTGCTTGAAGATGTGACACTCACAGTCTTGTTCAGGGAAAGTGTTTTTAAGGATCACAGGAACCACTTTGCTGACAGTGATGAGTGGTGCAGTCGATTTCGTTTAGTTGATCTTTGCCAGCAACTCGCCCCACTTTTGGAGAGGCCAACAAAATGTGGCAATCGCAAGTATCTTACATCAGTTTTAAAGAAAAATGTTCCCAGGTAAGTAAAGGTACAAAGGACATATCCTTTATGCCTCAGGTATTTGAACGATGAAATTCGGGAAATCGTCTTATTCACAAGTAACATAATTTGTCATAATAGAATCTGTGATAAAGTTAATGGGTATTGGGTTGATAAACAGATAATGTATACTACAAACACTGTACACAGAAGGACATGCATTACACCAATAGTTCACTATATTGGCAAATTTTCATTTGGATGGTGCATTTAGCTTTCCAGTATACCATCAGAGCTCATCAAACTGTAATGACTTTTCTTCAGAAATAGCTTCCTAAAGTTGATGTTCTTCTATTCGATTAATAAATTGATTCTCCATTAAGCTTGTGGAAGAATAGCCCTGTTGTTGGCTTTCTGCTGTTTTTTTCCCCTATTTAGTTTAGACAGAACCATCAGAATCGATGCAAATGATCTTAATTGAAGGCCGACTGCACGGCGACACAACGATATGATGAAAGAGCATTTGCAAAGGAGTGATCCAGCAGATATATTTCTATATAAGAATGAAGGGACCATTGCCAGTGGAACTATGAGATCTGGGTTTGTATGAGAACAATCATGAAGCATGAGGAGTCTCATCATTTACATACAGATGAAAGGAAGAACACATTAAAAGCAACTACAGTCTGAAAAAAATTTGCAAATGACAAAGAAAAAAAAGAATGACCTCAAAACCAAGGTAAGACCACAATGTGGTTTCAGGCTTTCTTCTTTAAAGCCGAACTTTCCCCATCTCTCTTTTGCTCCATGCAGCTCATTATTCTTAAACCACACACAGAGGAAGGAAATAAAAACAGAAGCAGTAAATTAACTGTTTATCCTCACCAGTTACAACCAGCCATGATTTACACTGGCTTCAAAAACTTGTGTGCTTTGCTTTCTCAGTTACTGACAAAGAAACCAATAGTTTCATCTGTTTCTCATAGCCTTAAGGTCTTTTTCCAGATGTTTTGAATTCAAAATTGATTTGCTGTGTAAACTGGCTACAATGATTTTCCCTTTTTTAATATTCAGCAGTGGTCCTTTCACTTCTGTCTCCAGTGATTCCTCATTGAATGGGTCTGTAAGAGAATAATTAATTTCTGCCATGTCTCCATGGACAGATTAAGAGCATAAAAAAGATGCACACCAGAAGCAATTTGTTGTTAATTATGCAAAAATAAAGGGAGTCATTTGGTTTTTGATGATAGCAACAAAAAAAAAAAAAAAGAAATAAAAATGTCCTTCAGAATCAATTAAATATATATGTATAAGGGCTCCATCCTGGTAGATGGTGAAAGAATAACTGAGGAGGAGAATAACTGAACTTGATGTGGTGGTTGAGATAAAGAATTGAGGAAAGAAAGTGGAGAGGAATAAGCTTGGGTTCATAAAGTGTGACCTGTTGGAAAAGTGGAAAGTTAAAGCAAGAATGCAGATAAATACCGGGATGTTGGAAGTCAGCGCTTGAAAATCTGGTGAGTTAGATAGAAGCAAGGGAGGAGAAGATAGGTGAGATTATAGAGGATAAAGTAAGAACAGGTGGCAAAGTATAATGTAGGTGCCTATAATCCGTAGAAGCTTTCTTCCGTACTGAAGACTGGAAGAAAGATTCTGAGTGATAGTTCCAGGTGGTGTTTGAAGGCAGAGGCAAATGTCAGGCATCCTGTGGGTACATGAGCCATATGATAGAGTTGTGTGTTGGTGTAGGGGTAGAGATGTCTGGGTTAAAGAGGAACGGTGCTGGCTGAAGTGTGAAGGTGATGAATGACGAATTCAGCAGAAGGGAAGTTAGAAGTGGTGATGATTAGGTGGGCTTGTCAGAAAATGCTACGATCAGTTGTCAACTGTCAACATTTAAAAGCCTCCCACCATTAATTTTTCTCCATCTTCTTCCCCTATGTGCTGTGAACAGGTAATTAAATGGCATGACTTCCAGCACATGATGATAGAACGCCAATTTTTTTTTTTGACATATCCCAAAAGTAGCAGGTTCTGTCTGACCCCCCAACCCCCTCTTGATGCATTTGGTGACAGATCAGTGGCAGGTTGAACATCTTGGTATCTGAAAAGGAGGAAAGAATAACTTATATGTCCATCAAATGCTGTGCCAAAGCTTCTGCAGCCATCACACTGAACGCTTAAGTGTCACCTCATTAGAGTGTGACCTTCGGAGAGCAAGACAGTTTGAAGAACCTGGGTATATTTAAATTCTGTTCACCTGCAAACCCCAAAGAGGCATAATGTGTAGTCCTGCAAAAGCAGCAAGGGGAATGTGGGGAAGTAATAATGCAGTAAACAGTAAAAGTCATAACACAGTACATTTTCAATGTAGTCATTTTACAAATTGCTTGTATAATATCCCTTGTGGAAACAATGAAATGTTTCCACACAAATTTTCGTTGCTGAACTGCTGCTGAAACAGTTTGAATGCGTTTGCACTGACTGTTCAAACAAGCAAACCAAACTTTTTTTTTTCCAGTCAAAGATTTTGGCCTTTTTCCTCTTTTAAAACTGAATTGTGAAAGTGTCGTTTTTTAAATCATTTTTGAGGCACAAGTTTGTTGCATCCTACTGATGTTAACGATGTACTTGTCTAATGTTAGCTAAGTTAAACGTACAGTGATACATTTTATTTCACATTAACGAACTCAATGCATTCTCTGTTTAACTTGACAGAAAGCAAGGGTGCCTATTCAGTGCATCCTTCAAGTGGGAAAATTGAGTCAAGATGAGAGCACTGGCTGAAAGATTAGTAATGAGATGGGGGAAGGTGGGCAGGGCTTTCAGGGGCTGTCAGTTAATACTGTAGAGTTCAAAACACCTACTCAACTGTCAATCATTCCAGATTCATATGTTAATTGGCGCATCTTCTGTTTTTACTGGGGGGTGGGGGGTGGGGGTAGATGAAGACGGATCTTTAGGTATATTTTGAGTGATAACTGGTACCGGCATACATTGATGAGTAAATCAGGCACCATAAGCACTATTTCCACAGCTAATTTATTGTACCCCGACAAAGTTTATTTGATACGCAGAATATGCTTCAAGTGAATTTTCTTCTTTGCTTGGGAATAAAATAGTTGCTCTGACTTGTAGACTGAAGAAAGTAAAAAAATAAATACAGTCCTTGATGTTGCAAAAAAAATGTGTACAACATTTGCAGCCTTTGACTAAAGTGATGACATTTCCCTATGCCAATTCCATTTCCTTTTTTATTGATTGTATGTGACTGTTAAGTGCGACAGTCTGTATGTGTCTCCATTACATAAACTGCTGTAGTCGGCACTTTAAATGATGATGCATGTCAAATGTGACTGAAATATGCGATATGCGACCTCGCTTGCATCAGCTATTAAGCAGGAGTGCATTCCGTATGCGTGATTACCTTCACTGTGAAGTCAATACACACACACACAAATACAAGGCAAGCAGGTCTTCATCGTATCAGGCCAGTACACCAGGTCATGCGGCTGTGACTCTGATAAATAGAAATGAAGCACTGGTGGTAAAGGCTAGACAGAAACGGTCCCTCTTGCTGAATAATGCATGACTCAGACAGACTGAGAAAAACCTGCTGCAGAGCGCACATTATATTTACATGCAGACACAGTGCACAGAAGTGTGCTATAATGTGGAGGTCAAAATTAATTTGAGCAAAAGTTGTAAGGTCAGTTGTTCACCTGTGATGGTCAGGTGTCAACCTTAACCATCCGCTACACATCCAAATATCTTTGTCTTCTAGAAACATGGTTCTATTTTATTTTGAAGTGTATTCACTCTAGTGAGTGACTGGTCAGGTTCACAGTGAATCCAGAACCTATCCCAGGAACATTGGACGTGAGGAAACCCACAGAGACACAAGGAGAACATGCCAAACTCAGCACAAACTAGAGCTCAGGATCGAACTGGGAACCCTGGATCCTTTCATACTGCCAGTGATTTTTTAATTGATTCTAGTTGCAATGCTTCACTGATGGCATCCAGCTCATACAATAGCCATATACAAATTCATAATCATTTCCAGTGCAGTTAATGCCATACACTTATTTAGCAACACTAAATAACTGTTTCAATCCTTATATGATCAAAACTGTTCATACATGGCAAAGTTCTCCATGCATTCTAGCAAACATAAATAAAAACATCTGCTAAAGAGAAAGGGACAGGGCACCATCTCTGTGGTGCCTTGTTCTCTTTAAATGGCAACTAAATCTAATGACCACTAACATCCAGTCAATCAGGGCCAAGTTTCCCAAAAGGCACACAAACTGAAGGTCTTCAGTGGGAGACAAAGTGTTCAGTGTGATGCTTGCTCTACTGTTTAACAATGATGTTTGTGCTGCAATGCCTTTAGGAAACTCGACCCAGGACAATTATGTTCTCTGTCAATTCAGAAAACATCCCATCTTGCGCTAGCATTCAGGCCAGGAGGCACATCGGCTTTGTGCATATTGCTTTGGAGGGAACACCAAAAGCAATGGCTGTACTTGTTTGAATTTCAAATTTTAAAAAAAGTAGCTTGAGATAACATCTGCTAAATTCCCTGAACATTTACGTTAGATAGTTTGCTTAATTGTACAATCCAACACTAGCTATTAGTGCAATAAACAACCCACCCTGCGGTCACTACAACATAAGAGAGGTTTATCCATGTGTGTATTTTTTAAAATGTCACAAATTTACACTTTCTGCTGATCACTAATTTTAGATTTTGTTTGCCCTGCCATTTGGATTGTTTCTGGTTTTGTTTTGATTCTGGTCCTCTCTCCACCCCTGTCCTGTCATTGGTCTGTTCCTTTGACTTGGTGCAAATCTAGTTTCTTGTGTTCCATGGCCTTTTATTCTTGTACAGCTTCCTGGTTTTAACCCTCACTTATGTTTTCATTACTGATTATGGATTTCCCTTGTTTACTGGATTATATTATGTCTGTGATTTGAACCTCATTATTGACCATGCCAATGATTTATTTTCCCCAATAAACAACATGCTGAGTATCTGCACTTGCATGCTGTCTAATTACCATGCATTACCAGCACCTCCCATATCACTCCAGAAACAGTTGCTTTGCTCTATTACAAAACTTTCATTTACTTGCTGTGTTCAGTTCCTATACAACAGCCCAAAAACAGAAGACAGAATTTAAAACAGTGGTTTCATCCTTTTATATGGTTTACTGCAATAATAAAGTACATAAAACACTGATATGTATAAATAATACAATTTCTTAAAATACCCCAGTAGGAACTTCTTTTAAAATAACTGGATAGTGCGTTAACAAGAGAAAGTACGAGTAAAATCAGTGACTTGTATCTTACCAGTATAAGCACAGGAAGAAATATAACTTTAGTTGCCTACAATCTCATCATTGATGCCTCTTATTAGAATTATTCATGTTCAAGTACCAGCTGTGCTATTAGGGAAACAGCAGTGTTCTTATTTTCTCTTTCACGCTGCAGTGTGGCCAATTAGGCATCGGCTGGTCAAAACAACACCATGCTTTGATATGTTTTCCTCTAACTCATCTCTGCGTTCATTTAGGAAGCATGATCAATACTGACAGTGCTACAGAGAGTCCAATAAAATGTGGCAAATGTAATTCAATTGAAATGATTGTTCTGTTTAACTACTTTGCACACCAATACATCTCAGCTTTACATTTAGCTTTCTATAATCAATAACGTAGTTTTGTGCTTTGGTGACACCCCCCCCCCCCCCCCCCCCCCCCC
>CM040980.1:24243795-24319117 GCA_022985145.1 Pangasius djambal | reverse complement strand
GGCTGCGTGTCATTCAGCACTGAGCGTGAGTACCACCACTGCCGCTCGCTCCATGACCAGTTCCTGGGTGGCACCATGATCATCGTCATTGGAGGCATCATCGTGGCCTCTGTGCTCGTCTTCATCTTCATCCTGCTAATGAAGTACAAGCTGCACAGCCAGCATTACAAGCAAAAGGCAGAGCGCGTCAGCAACGTCTGCTCACAGACCAATGGTGGCCAGCAAGGAGCAGCATCCAACCCTCCACCACCCCGTTCGTCCTCTTCCTCTGCTTCGGCAAGTAAACCATCCATCCTTCTCAGTCAGGAGAGGCCAGAGAGTTATGGTGCTCAGGAGGGAGGCTACGGGGCACTCAAAGGCACCACAGTGGTGGACTTAAATCCAGAATATGGAAAGTCAGTCAAAGAAGAAGATTCAGTATCACAATAACACAGGGTCAAATCCCATCCCCCCATCCTCTCCTCCTTCCCATCTTCTGTTTTTTTTTTTTCTGGTGCTGGGATGTCTCTGCCTTACTGAGGATTTCATGTCCAAGGTAAGATATGTTCCCATGATCTGTTTGCTAACCATTAGCATCACAACCTCACAATGTCTTAGGATTTTATTTTCATTTCTTGGGTAATAGATCAAGGATGGGTCATATATTGGCCTGCCATCAGTTATAACCAGCCCTTGAGTTCAAATAATCAATATACATTACTTCCCATGTTTTTTGGATCTATACTTCATAAGTTTCTTTATTCTTGCTAGATTGTGCATGAATCAATTTGAATTTGTTGTATAAGTAAAATTATCCTCAGTACTACCAGGGAGATAACATTAAATGCCACATTCAACAAAGAATGGACTGCAGAACACTTTCTTTAAGGTTTGCAAAGAATACAATCTCAGTCAGCAGGCATGCTAACTATGCTAGAAATCTGTCATGAAAAGAGTGGGCTAATAAAGCATCTGAACAATCTGCTAGATTACAGTCTCTGAAAAAGTATTTTTCCACTCTTCTACTATCCCCGAGGCAATCCAACACAAAAGCAAGCTACTTGCATGCATATAAATGACTAAACACAGCAAGATGATGTCTGAAGTTAAGTTTTTGAAGAACTGCATGATGGAAACCACAGATTGTCTCTGAAGACAGTGAGAGCAAATTCGTATTGATAAGTTTATCACGTGGAACAGTTCCCGGTTTTGTTGAAGCAATCGAAGAACAGTTGGCTTCTGAGCTGAACAAGACAATTGGTATCTTCAAGTGCTGTTAAATTGTATTGGCTGAAAGTACTGATGCTTGAAAAAAAGAGGTGATCAGCTGCCGATCTCATTAATCATGAAGCCTTCTGGGCAAGTGTACTTCTCTCTGTGGGAACATTGAACTGATAAGTGTGTACTGCATTTTAAATTTACATGAGGCAGAAGCTATCTGTAACAGCAACAGATATGACCTGTTATACCATTTCAAATTTGTATGTGAGCTGAAAATTTGAAATGGCATAGCAGGTTGCTTCTTTTGGAGGGATTTCCAGCCATATTTTAGACTTTTACATGAGCAGCATAGCAAAGAAGGAAAGTTTCTCTCTTTTTCAATTTGCTCTCCAAATGGAGACACATGCTTCAGTAGACACATGAATATTTTTTCTCCTTTGTAAAGGTAATGAGTCCTCGATCAATATTTGTAACAATCACTGTTCATTAATAATAACACCATAAGAAAAAGAAAAGAAAAGAAGTTCGCTAGGCACCTTCGCATACCGGGATATTATGTCTCTTTGTTATGATTATGCCTGCTGTGGAATAACAAGCATATTCTTCGCAAAGGGTTAGCAATGCGAGTAAGTATCTGCATGAAGCAGGGGGTGTATTTGAATAAGCTTTACATCGCAGCATTACAGCTCCACAAAGAAAATGATGAAAATCCCTCCATTTGAGCTGCTGCTGCTGCCGCTGCCTCGGCCCCCGCCTACACGTCTAAGTGCTTGTGGGAATAAGCAATCATGATAAAAATCACAAATCTCTCACAGCACATAAATGCATAAAGAGAGCTAGGAAGGCTGGTGAAGAATAAGTTTCCCACTTGGCTTGCCACTCGTCCTCCTGCTGGCTTCTCCCCTCCTTTCTGGGAAACCAATTACCAGTGCCCTGACCACCCTAGAGACATTAGTTTTTATTTTAGTTGTAGCTCTGGTGCATTTACGAGACTGTTCTCGTCGACATCTGCACTGCTTGAGCTTGAATGGAGCTCTGGGTATGACTGGAAGGCTGGGTTGCTTTTGCTCTTGTTGGGTTTGAGAAAGGATAATGGCTGTTAGCTGAGTCTTTTGACCTTCCATGTTACCGCTTTCTGAAAGAGCCAAGTCCATTTAGCATTGGTGCGTAGCCCAGGAAGGCCCTCTCAGGGAATTGGCTTCCACAGAAGTGCATCTATAGAGGGCAAGAAATGGATTTAAGACAGTGAAATAGGTGGTTCAGTTATGAAAACATGCCTTATACTGACAGAAATTAATTCCAGCATGACTGGCAGGTGAAGGATGTCAGGTTCAGCCAGGGTCATGATCTGAGGGAAGGAGAAATTTCAAAAGCTGTCCCTGGCTGCTGAAAATCAATGAACGCCGATTTTATTCACGGAGTGATTTAGTATGTGGACGGAGTTAAAGAGAGTTTCTTTTGCATTTCACAGGGTTATCAGATTCAGAGGTTTAAATATGTGTACTTTGTATATGTATACTTTGCAGTATAAGATTTAAGAAACATGGCCATCATGAAATAATACTGACTTTTTTATGCATTTATGCAAGTTAACAACTTGAATGTCTCGAATGCAGTGGGAAAAATGGATGAATGGAGCACTGTGTTCTCCAGCACACCTGGAAGGGATTTTCATTTCTATCTCAGACTGAAACAGAGAAGGGAGAGATAGAGGACATTCTGAAAGAGCTGCGAGAGGAGAGGGAAAAAAAGCATGAAGGAAGAAAATCAAGTATAGATGATGTAGTAGATAATATGGATATGGAGGGGAGAATGTGATGAGAAAGGGTGAGAGGGGTCATAAAAGCAGAGCTGAAGGGGTAAAGGCATCGAGTTGAGGAGATATGGAGACAAATGGGCTAATCTTTAAGGTGAAGTCCCACTGTGGGACAGTGTGGGGGGTAATTACTATTGTTTGTGTGCCATCTAAAGTCTCCTCACTGTCTCCCTACCAACAGCACTTCCCACCCAGAATCCCTCCTGACTGCAGCAGCGCTAAAAATAGCTAACTGAAGAGGGTTTAGTGCTGGCCTGCTGCTGCCTGCAGATAGCTACCGGGATAAAAACCCTTTCTCTGCTCTTGCGTTGTTAACTCAGCACTCTGAAATGTATGAATGCCTTCCCCCATAGTAACTACTGATTGATAATAAGGGTTGAAGCTAATGAAGGTAGTTTAGAGGAAAGTAAGCATAACATTTATCACAGGCTTGTTTAATAGCTGCTTTGTCAGCTATTCTTGCTGGACAAAGTTGAGTGTAACTGAACTAAATATTCTTGCCAGATTTAGGAGTTTGGGTAATGCTGATTTTCATCTTATACATGTGTGTATAATGATAAATGCCAATCACACAAAACTCCAAAAATGACCAATGAGAGCACCTCCTAGGCATGGTGTGCACAAAATTTTCCAGTAATGCAGCTCAGCCATTGCAGCGTGTCTGCTACAACAGACCTACACTAACTCCTCCTCTTTTTATATGGCAGCATTTCTTTTGTCATAATTGAATTATTGTCTAATTCCTATTCATTTATGGCAATATTCTGAATTGTTTTCTTTGAATTCATTAATAGGAAACATCTGAGTTTTCATTAAATTTTTTGCAAGTAATTGAAATAAATAAGTGATATAAAGTGATATTAGTGAGTCTCCTTATACATACATTTGCACAAACTCAGCTCTTGTAGGCCATGAATGTTTTTCCAACGTAACTGGATTTTCAACACTGCTTGTGTCTGCTTGTGCTCCTCCGAATGATTTCCAGGTTGATAAATGAGGCCCAAGGTTTATAACATGCTGAATTTACCTTCCATATGCTGCTCATTCGAGAATCTGTTGAGTCATGCATATTTATGAAAGGCTTCAGCAAAACTCTGGGCAACTGCAGGGATGAAAGTGGACAGTCAACTGTTGTTGTAAATATTGTATTATATTTTCGAATCTTTGGCCAACTGCATGTTAGAAAGACTAATTTGAAGGATGTGATGTAAATGCTAAATAATTAATGATGAGGTAGATTTTCTAGATAAATTTATTATTTTTCTTTTAACAGCATGCATTTATGACTACCACTGTTTAAATTTCAGCGTTATCTTACCACAAACTGTGCAATGATTCATGTTGTTTTCAGGAGACAGCTGTCTCTAACACCTTTACTTCTTGTCCTCCTAGGCAAACTCAGTCTAGAGGGAAAATTAAATTGCCTGGGATTGGAGCCAATACACTCCTGGGAGGAGAGGTGGGTGGAAGCCAGTAACTGTTTTCAGTCCCTTATGCAAGCTTCTTAACAAACAATGGAAATTAATGAGCCTGTTTGGAGCATATGGGCAAAATTTTGTCCTACACCAAGGCCATCACTCTTAGAGAAAATAATATGAAAACATGACCATCACTACTGGACCACACAAGTGAACACATCACTAATGGAATCTGTCGCTACTCTTTCGCTCACCTGTGGAAACTAAATGGACACCATGATTCATTCATGCTATTCAGTCACCGTAGGATGTCCAGGCTACAGAAAATGCAGAGTCAAAGGAATTTTCTGAAATATTTCACATTTCTGAATGGAATGTGAAATGTTCCAATTTGATGCATAACGCTCCATGGAAATCCAGTATTCCCACAGGCCATTGAAGTACAGACATACTGATAGCAAGTATCCATTTTGGTGTACTTTTGGGGCACTTTATGATATTCCACTCTTCTATTCTCTTTCAATCACTCTGACTTTTCTCCCTTTTAAAGGGAACTGGACATTGGACATTTATTCAACTGGTAATCAGGCATGGTTGTACATGTGCTTCGGAGATTCGTTTAAAAAAAAGAAAAGACGTCAACACAGAGTTTTCTTAGTCTCCATGCACTGATGCATTTATATTTCACATATATCAAAAAGGAAAAAACATTTTAAGAGCCCAGACACTGACCTTCGTAGACATTTAAGACCATGTCCAATACAAAACAGGCCTCTTTGAAAGGTTGCCTGATTAAATAAATACTGTTTCTTTTTTTTTCCTCCAATTAACTGTGTATGTATTTGTATGTGAGGTAAACCTTCAGCCATCTCTGATTTGAATTATACGTGAAAATAATAAAGTCCTCGGATGGAATTTTATGCTTTCATAGATACTACATGTGGATTTATAAAGAAATAAAGTATTTTTCTTCTAAATGTGTGAACATTCTTTTTTCTCCTGTCTCTCTTCATATATGAAAAAAAGTTCATTCTTATATTTCTGACAAATTATCAGGGCTGGAAAAGGAAATGATACTCAAATGAAAGTATAGATATTAAATCTGAAAAAAAGTTGTACTCAATTATTAAAAAAGTAACAAGTACATGATAAAATTGTCAATGTCATGTTTTCATGTGAAAAGCAATTTTTATTATTTATTTACAAACTGTTAGATGTTTTTCATTTTAAAACTGCCATTTTGCCTAAAAACATAAATCAATCTCTGTAAATTTACTGGTCGTGACTAAACACTATATAGTTTACTAATGAATTATTTAGAAGTGAAATATCCTGTAAATACCCAATACTCACCAATACCTAGAATTTGACTTTCTACCTAGCCAATTTATTTACTTAGCTACAGAAATCGATGCTAGTCTAACCTGACGTTAGCAGAGAAAACATGCTAACTTAGTTAAATATAAGTAGTTAATGTTAATAAATTAGTGGAACTTATCTTAACAGGCTTTTTCAAATTAAACTGAGTTCATGCCTTCTAGGGATTCAAAAGAGATGCCTCTTTATATTGTACTGTATGTGAGTCTTTGCTTAGTCCAGTGTACTGAAACATTTTACTGATGTAGGGCCAGGGGGTTCATATCTCATCAACTTCCACACTTCAGTTTGGAGACTTATCCATCTTCAGATGCACACAGGTAGCTATGTCGCTAAATATAAGTGTATGTTGTGTAGCATGAGAAGGCCACAACAGATGATGAACTGGCATGATTCTTGATAGTTTATTTGACAATGATGAACTTGATCGGATGCTAAACTGAAAGCATTTGATTGAGATATATATATATATATATATATATATATATATATAGAATATATATTTCTATTTTTTTCTTAGAAATGTAATTAAATAAAAGTAAAAATATTCAGTTTCTATAACACTCAAGTAAAGTATAAATTTAAGTATTTTCCATCCCTGCAAATACGACTCATATATTTTTGTCATTTTATAGTGCTGCAGTTAGCTCATTTTTGCCAATATTCATACACTAATGCATATTTTTATGCCTCATTTAGTTCAGACATAATTGTGTACTGCTTTAGGTGATATTAGGCTTTGAAGACTCTGTGTCTCAGACAACCAGACGCAAAAATCCTCCTTATAATCCATTTAATCCCTGAAAATGGCCTCGTCCCATTAGAAAGATTTTAAAGGGTGTTTTACTCTTTAGAGCACCCTATGAATATTGTTTAAAGGCTTTTACAGACCATAAATAATTTATAGCTGAAGGGAGTGAAATGTTATGTGGGTGGATTAAAGGGGCAATGAGGCAGTGATGGCTTTCACCACATGATGTCACTACTCACCCTGTCTGTGTCACTCCACTGCCCCACTGTTGCTCTGCACATTTTTCGTTTATTTTTAAGGATGTGGCTAGAATGTGAAACTATCTATTAATGCTGTTTAATTTTTTAGGCAAAACCAACAGTTGGGGGTTTAACTCTTGGTCTTTTGAAGACTTAAGCAGGGAATATGCTTGCTGGGATTTCCTGTCCAAATTTGTACTGCTTAAAGGTATTAGAATGGCACATAGATCCCTGATTTCTCTGTTTCTGTTTCATTACATATCCAGCTACTACAGCTAACATAAAGTGCATATGACATAACACCATACAAGACAACGTAAAGAGAGAGTTGCACATGTGTAGGGAAAATGTATTGCACGGTTTGAGATGAATACGCAGTATGAATCATGCAAAGTATGCAATATGATACGGTGTGAATGAATAAACATCACAGGACAGTGTAACATGACGCATTAAGTAATATGTATTATTGAAGAGTGCAAAAATATACATGTAAGTGTAGAGACAAAGAGCTAAAGAAGATGCCTTATGTGCATGCGCACTGTATCGTAGTTGCATTGAGAGGTTCAGTGTAGTGAGGTAGGGAAAGTTAGCATCAGTTAAGGATTATTATGGCCTGAGGGAAAAAGCTGTCCTTGACCCAGGAGATGTGAGGTGTCATCAGAGACTGTTTATAGACTGGTTGTTTTATGCATCTTGTGTCTGTATTGTATGATGAGATTTACACTACATTTATCTTCATAAACTGCTTTATTCTGGTCAGGGTTCCAGGGATCCCAGTAACACTGGGCGTGAGGAGGGAATACACCCTAAATGGGATGCCAGTCCATCGCAGGGCATCATGCAAACATGGTTTCCTCTGGTTTCCTCCCACCTCCCAAAAACATGCTAGTAGGGAGGAAACCAGAGGAAATCCATGCGAGCATGCCGAGAACTTGTGACACTCAGCACATATAGTGAGCTCAGCACAGGAGTGTATTTCATGTAATACCTAAATTGATTGAACAATGGACCACCAGCTTCCTGTGTTGTTCCAGTCATTGTATGCAAAATATGTTTGCTGCATTGAAAATCATGGTGTATTTGATGTCCAAAAGACAAAGGCTGCGGATCAAATGCATTAATGCATAAGGTATTGGGAGCAGATGCATTTCTGAGATTTCTGAGATTGCATGTATTTAGATTTACATCAGTCTCAGGCCTCCTGTGGTGGTTTGATTTATATCTGCTTAAATAGTTGCTTTTACAGCTGCATTAATATGTGGAAATATATCCCTAGCCAGATATAACCTTGATAACCAATAACTGGATGTAAACAGTGCCAGAGGTGCTTTATACATATGGGTGCAATCCATCTGTCATCCTCATCAGACTCATAGCTCCCTGATTGTATATTAATCCTAGTTCATCATTTAGGAAGCATTTTAATAGCAAGTCCTCACTGACAGCTAAATTAGTCTCTTAAATTTGAAATACTCCATGTTTACTGTGACTGTCTCACAGATTGGCGGTCTTTAGCAATCTGAGAACTAAATAACCAAGTTCACTATATCCTATCCAGCTCAAGTGCTCCACAGGCCTCTGTAGCAGAATACATTAACATGCTAATCTGATTCCGGCGTGTTATGCCACCGAATCGCAGATGGTCAAACATTCAATTTGGCACAATTCAGACACAGATTTGTTGTGTCAGCTCAGCTGTGTGCTCACGTCAAACTTTTTTTTTTTTGCTTTCCGTCACCCTTCCCGTAGATTTTATGTGCCAAGACTGAGAAATGTGTGCCACTGAGAAAAAGTGCATATTTTATGTTCTGAGTTCTGATATCATGATGACCCTCTTCATCGTTTTTGCATTCATTAATTCAGTTGCACTACAAGAGTCGTAAAACGAGCTGTAATTGCCACAGCTGCTGTATTGTCCCTCATTAAGAGGCGAGGGAGTGAGGAGTGCGCACAGTTTCCGGCATCAGCTCTGAACATTCGGATCAAATCCTATTAAAAGCTTGTGCTGAAATCAAATTCGTCTGTCTTAACTAGAGTACTGAAGCTGATAGAAATGTTTGATACCTTTGTGTTGATTAGTTTTCTTTGTCTGTGATTCAAAAATTTTTCGTTTTCCATTTAATTACAAAGCATAAATGAAGATCACAGTACTGTTGATTAATTAATGCAGTAATGCACAACAAAAGTATGTCACACAGAGTATGCTGTTTTTCATGTGAATATTTGCTGCGGACTCTCAAACACCTCTAATTTATTGTGAAAGTGATTTAGAATCAGCATAAAGAGGTGCATATTAGCATTCCAGCATAGACTGTGCATCCTAAATACCATACAGGGGTTATGTAAGATCTCTGGATGTAAGTGATGATGACCCACTTAGCTCTCTCTCACATGGATCCTCACCCTGTCCTGTTTTTACTTTACCAGAAACCTTCTTTATGGATGGCTGAATATGTCCACATGCCTAAACAGGAAAATAATCAACTTCAGGGTGGTAACAGTATCTGTACTTCACCTTGGGCTGCATCACATCACCCTGTCGTTATTT
This sequence comes from Pangasius djambal, assembly GCA_022985145.1. Classification (NCBI taxonomy): domain Eukaryota; kingdom Metazoa; phylum Chordata; class Actinopteri; order Siluriformes; family Pangasiidae; genus Pangasius; species Pangasius djambal. The sequence continues at coordinate 24,309,765 of CM040980.1, read as the reverse complement.
TCCCATAACAGCGTCATGTTTTTTCCTTACTTATCCTACATCCTAGAGTTTAGAGTAGCCAATCCACCTGTATGTTCACCCCAGGGAGAAATGTGAAACAACACACAGACAGTAATCCAAGCTCAGAACTGAACTGCCTCTTGATATGATCATGGGTAAGGAAAAATGAAAAATGCACTAGCATGCACAACCAAATGTAACAGTTTTCCTTGGTTCCTTGGTTGAGTACATGTCCTGCCAGTCTTTGCCCTTATTGCTTTCCAGAGCTACATAAAGTTCACTTTGCGCCCTGTGCTTGAGCACTGGGGCTTCTCACAGAGCTAATGGCCGTTGCAGCCACACACATTTCTTCAGTGAAGGAGCATGTGTTCAGTCATCATTTCTATTGCCTTTGGCCTGCATAATCACACCATCGTGCAATCTCTCCTGATGCTGTTTCCTTTGCAGGTAATGTCTTGTTTGGCTCATGCCCTAGAACCATGTTTCAGTTAAGTGTTTCTTTACCTTATTGCTAAAGTGAATGAGCATTAGATAAGTGTTTATCGTTTTCATGTTTTTTTTTTCTTGAGTGCGGCTTGCGTGTGCTAGAGCTCTTCTACAATCAGCAAATGACCGCATCATGTCCTCCTCAGCACCAGACCCTACAGGGAGCTGTCGACATCAGAAATGTTTGGAGTCAATATGGCCTTCAGGCCAGGTGCCAACATTTCATTTTCTGTCAGCAATTTCCTCACACACAGTTTGACAGACATGTTCTAAATATGACATGTATTTTGACTCAAAATTAATACAGGCCTGTGCACTGGCATGATGCTGATGTGGAACTGCAAGTAATAATTATAACTAGACCAGGCAAGCATATTTTGTGTCAAACTATAGCCTGCCAGTAGGACATTGGAGATGTGTCAGTGTGAAAATTGCTGGCCATTACCATATATATGTATATTGTCAATTTTATCTACGCTTACATGTGTTTATACCACACCCACAAAATTACGTTTCTTTTCATGACATGAAAGAAAATGACATGAAATTCGGATTCGTCCTAATGAAAGTGCATTTCCCACCATTCCACCCTATACCCACTCTGTACCATCTGAGGGATCATGTGTGTGTATGTGTGTGTGTGTGTGTGTGGGGGGGGGGGTTGTTAATGGGGGTGGTTTTGTTGGGGGTTCAGGGGGGTTGCATCAAAACATCCCAGTTTACCAGAACTTTCTATGCCCATGTACCCCCCACCCACCACCACCACCCATTCATTGCTTTATAGATCATTAGTAGTACTTTTTAATCAATGGGAAATTTTACTTTTTATAATTTTTGTCCACATAGTGTGAATAAAATTGGGGCCAAACAAGGATTCTGGCTGCTGCATTCTGGATTAACTAGAGCTTGTTTATGCGCATACTGGAACATCCAAACAGCAAGGTGTTAAGAGTAGTGAAATTTGCTCTATTTGCATAAATAGTGCCCTGTATTTTGCACTTTTAGGCAGAAATGACCCAAATTGCATATTCATTAAGGCAAACATTTAAATCAGGGCCCTATTATACAATTATCCCCTGGGACTTCTGCGCATGTTTCAAAAATATGGGCCCATCTATCAGTTAGTGAAAAAGCCTCTCCAAAAGCTTTGTGTTTGCAGTTGATCCATGTAGGGTTATGTAAGAAAAGACATAATGAACTGAAAGAAAACCATAATCTCCAAGAACACCATGTTTTGATCTCTGCAAGCAACTCCTGATCTTGTTGGTCACTAAGCTTAATGAAAAGCATTCCAATACTGGCAGATCTAGCAAGATAAGGTGAGAAAACCTTGTGGTATATAATTTCACGCTGTTCATTCACTTGTGGGTGCATTGTGCCCATGTGTTTCCTTTCTTATTTGTGAGTGCCTGCTTTAATCTAGAGCCTCTCTAAATTCCCATCCCCTTTTGGCGAGCCTAAAGGCCTCTGGATTGGCACTTGGCTGAAATAATGAGAGAGATGAATGGGCAGGGGAGAGAGACGCTGACTCACTCTTCACCTCAAAAAAAAAAAAAAATCTGCTTTACAGAGTACAACAGTCACCCACTGCAGGTCAATGCTAAATAACCACGTAAGAATCCAATTTAGTCCTGGCCTGATTAGAACCCTATTCACATGTGTCTAGTTTCATGTTTTCTCACTGTGTGCTTTGCATTTTTATCTACACCAGGGATAGCTAGCACAGTTTGGTTAAATAATTATTACTAGATTTTAGCACTTTTCCCCTGAACAGTGCACTATAGTCATTCCTATAGTATTTGTATCTGTTACCTATTGTCATGAATACCCATATTAGTCGTATCTGTTTCCCATTGTTACAAATCCCCCCTCTTAGCATGCAGCACATTTCCTAGTCTGACAAGCACCTCTGTCATGTAGTTTTATTTTGAGTTCACTCCATGTGCTATAGCTTATGCTATGACGTGCTTTTGTTTTGAATTTGGGCCTGTTTTCATCCCTATTTTTACATTGGTTGATTGCTCTAATGTGTTCACCTGTTCTGTGTCTCACCTTGCGTAGTTTGGTTATTTCTGCCCTATGTATGTTTATATGATCAGTACAGTTAAATTGAAAATTGTGACTCACTCATGCATCTTAGAAGGATATCAGACAGCAGTAGAAATGGTATTGGTTTCAAGAATTGGTCATTTAATTATTTAATTTAAAGTCTACCATCAACCCATCTCGTAACATTAATAACATTAATAGGCACAGGAAATAAAATGCCTAACATACCTAACATACTGAAAATGATTAAAATAATTTGCTCATAATAGGGGAAAATGACAACTTCTAAAACACATCTACATTTTTTTCAGTTTGAATTTTTCAGTTTCAATTTACAGGCTGTCCTTATTGATCAGGAATCTGTATTTACTCGACATTTACTGGACGGCACAAAGTTGTGGCATCTGATTCTGAATGATCAAATTGTAAATTCACATGTAAATTTACATTTGTTTATTTGGCATATATTTTTATCCAAAGCCATTTACCATTGAGCGAGAGCAGTTTAAGGTTGAGGATCTTATTCCTACAGTACTTTCTTGGCAACGGCAGGATTTTCAGTTCATTTCGATTTTAAATGTATTGAACTTTGAACAACAGATACTGTCCCAAAGCAGCTCTATACGGAAATCCGGGCGTAGATTTAGATCAGAGGCAACAGTGGTAAGGAAAAACTCCCTGAGATGACAAAATGGAGGAACCTTGAGGAGATCCAGACTCCAGAGGGAAGTCTCATCTAGTTAAGACTGAATAGTAAGATTATACACCATTACTCCGCTGGGCTCAACAGAAAAGTGTTCACTTTATCATTAAGAGGTTGTGAATCAAAATACCGACAGTGCTACAGCCATCTGTGGTCAGGAGTCAAGGGAGCAATTTCATCTGTGCTCTCTGGGTGGGACGGATGGCATACACACACTCCCCTGTCAGAGCAGAAGTAGCCAATCATGGGCATCTGTAGAAGTAGAGCATCAGGATGACTCAGACAGGTCCGGAGGGTTAAAGATTTTGAACTCAACCCTCGGATCAGTAGTCCAGCATTTTATCTGTCCAGAGCCTTATCCACAACTGAGTATAGAAGCCTCCTGCATAATTCCGAGTCCAAAGTTATATGCTTTGAATATCTCAGATTTTATCAGTCTGTCTAGGTCCATCTCATTATGCCTATGTTTTCTGCCTCCTGTAGGTACACCGTTTCATGGATGACAGCTAAGCCAGAAGTGCTGTCATTAATTCCTGCAATCATTGTTTGGATTTCACTGATAGTAAAAGAAACTTAAGGAAGGCATTAGAATTCAAAAGGGTGCATCTTTTCCCTTCTCACACTCAAGAGATGACGCTATTTTTGAATACCTATTGAGAGACATTGTTATGTTTTCTAGAAACTTTCTAGAAACATTTTCCCATCCATTAGAAAGCTAAGGAGAAGCATATACAAACACAAACCTGTTTGGTATTTTGAATGTATTCATGGGAAGAGGAAAGAGCAGCGTCTAGTTCTTAAGCATGAATAATCAGTGTGTGCACAGAATAATCAATGCATGCACACACACACACACACACACACACACACACAGACATACATATATATATATGTATGTGTGTATATATATATATATATATATATATATATATATATATATATACATATGTATGTATATTCTATAGGTTCCTATGAATGACTTAAAAATGTCCATATATGCAAAAATATGTATTTATTAATGACAAATCATCTTGAAATCATGTGCATGTGCATCACCTAGAGCTAGAGACATCATTAAATATCCATATATGATGGAAAAAGCAATATTAATGGCTGGTTAAGTGATCAGCCATGATCATTTTGGTTCAAATGGTCATCAGCATGAAAATGTGCTATCTGCCTAATGCACCACTGGATATAACCTCTAACAGAGCAAGTACAGGTATGTTTGCTCACTCTTTCTTTCTTTGTTTCTTTACCTATTTTTTCATTAGGAATTTATTTAATTTGCAATTCTGTGTAGCTACTTCACAGCTTCAGAGTCCAGGGTTTGAGGAGTTTTGATGTTCTCCCTGTGTTCATCTGGGTTTCCTCCAGGTACTCCAGGTTCCTCCTACCTCCCAAAGCATGCCTGTGGGTGTACTGCCTCCTCTAAGTTCTCCCATGTCTGAATATTTGTGTATGTGGTGCCCTGCAAAGCTTTTTAGAGTAATGTTTTATGGGTACGAAAGTGGTCTTTAAGATCCCCTTATATACCCTAAATTATTTTTAGGAAGCCACGGTGGCAACACATCCACACTGTATTCCCGCTTCTCTCCCAGTGTTCCTGGGATAGGCTCCAGATCCACTGCTACTCTGACCAGGATCAAGCTGAATATGAATGATGAAAGATTTTTAAAGGTTATTATTTTAATAGGTACACTATATTTGAGGTAAAACATACATAGAAAAGATGGCACCACCCCAGCGACAAGGAAAGGTACAGTTCTGAGAGTGCATGGAATCAAGGATTAAATATGACTATACTATTACGTTATAAATGAGGCCCCTGGATGTTAATTACATATTTTGGAACTCATGTGTGTAAGCTTATGTGTGAGGAAACAGCTAGATAGATGCTTCCTTTTAAATGAACATTCCTACAGTATTACTTCTGACAATACTGTAAATATTGATATTGTAATTATTTTTTAAACTCTTAGGCCTAAAGATTTATCCTGGTCTTTACATCCAGCAATAAGAACCTTTGCTTGGTTTGGTTTTTCTGGTTTAGGCTATTTCTTTTGACAGATTAATTTAATTGGGTTTAGTTTAATTTGATTTGATTTTCTGTTGGACTTTGATGTTTGATGCTTTTGTCTAGTTTGATATCATGCAGCCTCTCTTTCTTATTTTCTTGTGTGTTGCTTAGAAGCAGTGTGAGTAAAATGCCACATTGTCCTCTGTGCCTTCCCAGAAGTCTGTAGGGTGCTGCTACCAGCTGACCTGCTTAAACACTCAGAAGAACAGCAGCCTTGCAGTGGCTCATCAGTATAATCCTGCAGGCTCGCCCTGACAACAAGCCTGTGGCAAACAACCGTGTGTGTGTAGGAATGTGAGTATGTCTGTGTGTGTGTGTCAGGCACTCCTGGCACACCAGTCACTCCTCAGGCTAATGGTGGTTAATGAGTTGAGCCCCAGAGGGGTTTTAATGAGGTAAAGAGGAGTATAAAGCCCCTCTCTAGACTAACAAGACTAAACAAGCTAAATGCTGTCTGTACATATCAAATGGACTTCTTGAAATCAAAGACAGTGTGTATACAAGTAGGGAGGGGTGAGATTTGTTGTGTGTCTGGTGTGAGGGAAAGAAGCACTGCCTAAATAGCTTCTAACAATGTTTACCATCCCCTGTTTCTCAGTGGGCCTAATAAACGATTTGCTGTTGTGAGGAAACGCTCTTTGTTGAGGATTCAGTGTCTAATAAATATTCTACGACATATTCTAAAACCAGATTATAAATGACTCTTTTAGCTAAACAGTTTAGTAATTATGATGACAAATAATGATAAAACATTGCCATTCCTGCTCTATTTTCCTACAGAAACCCTAAAGAGAGAAACATTGAAAAAGTTCCTTATTAGAATTTCTAGCATTTTTCAACTTGTATATGAGTAAAACAGCTATTTTTTTCTTTCTAGCTAGTTTGTTAGCTAGCTGGACAAGCAAAGTTAGGATAAAAGAAAATACTCATAGTTTTATAAACCATTACAGACTCCGATAAATGCCCATAAAGGAAGAAAATGCCTTAGCCTTAGCTACATAGAGAAACAAAAATATAAAATGCAGCTACATTTTTCTCATGGCTAAAACCTCAATAACGTAGCTAATAGACAGTTAACTGTGGATGTAAAATGGCCTACTCTGGTCCAAGATCTTACATGCTAATTGTTAGCAAAGTATGCTGCGTTTAGAGGCCATCACTTGTCATTCCCAACCTTCAACAAAGAAGAGCCAAAAAAAAAGGCCCCTTAACTTGAAATTCCTTCTTGTGTCCTCTGGATAGTCTTCTCAAATATGAGTTCTTCCCAGTTCAGGGAGTGACATTAAATCAGCATGGCTGCACACAGCATCAGAAGTAAACAAAATAGCACTTCTTACCTTTAAATGATTTATACTGTGTATACAAGTATTTGCTTTAGATCATCAAACATACATATTTGTTAAATCTATAACTTTGACTATACAGATCACTGGTTGAGGAGGAAAATACATCACTCATCATATTGTAGCTTGTGGCTGACAAAAGACAAACGTGGAGGTGCTAATTTTTTTTTTCCCCACTTTGTACCTCGAAGGTCCAAAATGATGTCATTCTGAGCTCTGACTTACCCCTTCTGAGGTAAGTCAAATGCAGTATTAGTTGTATTAACTTACACCAAGAAGAAAAATATAACAAGTGGAAATGGAAATTCAACTCAGGAACAGGATTTGTTATTTATTATTATTTTAATCTTTTTTTTTTCTTTTGCTCTTAAAATGTGTCTAATGTGAGTATGCAAATGCTGAGATTTAAAAAACAGTAATTATGGAAATGAGCCCTCAATACAGGCTGTGGGAGGTATGTGAAGCCCACTCCTCTCTCTGTTCATTCCTATAAAGAATGAAGACCCAGGGCTCATGGGTCGATTGGAGTTAAAAATGTTCCATTGTGCTGAATCGGTATTGCATTGCCTAAATGAAAGCGGTAATAAAGGCCACTGCTTCTGAAACAATGGAGGCTCTTTGTGCCTTTTCCAGCAGGTCTGGCTCTGCAAAAGAAAAGCCACTTTGAGTTTGCAGCCATTCACAGTGTCTCAAAATAGGTTTCAATGAATTGTGTAACTATCTCGCAACATGTTGCTCTCCCCCCGCACCCTCTGCAAACCGCCTGCCATCCGTCTCTACTTTTGAATGAGGTGGCGAACGGTGCCAGGCCTGCCAAAATGCCCACACAGCGGAAATGGGAGACAGGAACAGGGAGGAAAACCTAACATTTGGATGAGGTAAAGAGAGAGAAGCAGAAGAATGGCGTGAGACTGAAAAGTTGTTAAAGACACAAAAAAGTTAGGCACATTTACCAGTGTGCTACCATCCCATGCACCAAATATAATGTAGTTATGTGTGATAGTGTGTGTGTGTGTGTGTGTGTGTGTGTGGGTGCTTGTGAGGAGAAAGTGATGGACTCGCTTGCTATTAATGGATCCGTCATTTCCAATGAAGGTTCATACTTACAGACGTGTGCCTTACTGTGAGCCAGTAATTTCAATCCCATGCCGAGAGGACGAAAGCGAATGCATGTGTGTGTTAGTGTGTGGGTGGATGTTTGTGCTAATAGGAGGCAGGCCTGTGGAACGGCGTGGGAATGCTCTGACCTCGTTTTTGTTGTGGAGATGAGGCAAGAGGCGGACAGAGCCACTGTGCTTGGCCACAGAGCAAAACTCCATTGTCCTTTTCCCCTGGGACACAGAAGGGATGGACCTGGTGAACACACACACACAGAAAAACCAAAACACAAGCAAACCTAATGAAATGAAATGAAATAGGAGCGCTGATAAAGATGTTTGTGCAAAATGGTAGGTGGAGAGATGGAGAATATCGAAAGCAGTTTGGGAACACTTCGCAATAGCAGTATAATTGAGATAACAAACAGGACTCAGCAGTTGGGACCAGACGGTCAGCATGAGTTTATTGGTGATGGAGGTTACATAACTCACTCATTGTTTTTTTTTCTTTCTTCTCTTCCTGTTAATTATAAGATGTGAACATTTCCCCATCTCTCTGTGACTCATTAGCTATATTCCAGGCTTGATGGCACGATTTTATATAATCTATCCACATAGAGCAGCTGGAACCTCTGGTTCACCCCAACCAAAGAGCTTCTCCTGTCAGTTACATAACTCCCCACCCGAGTTTTATTCAGAGCACAACCTGTAATTGATATAATGCTCATTAAAGGAATATTCCTGAAGTTTTCAACCCTAATATCTATCTACTGCATCTGTAGCCTATATATATAGTTATAACAAGTAATAATTTTGACACATTCCTGGAAAAGAACAGAAATCACATATAATGCAAGACTAAGTGCAGTTATTGGGGCAAAAATTGGTGGTACTAGAGATCCAGCAGATTGATGCTGGAGTATAGGCCTCATCCTTTTCCTCTTTTTATATTTAAATTTTTCTGTCTTTGCACTTTAACCTGTTTACCCCTTTCTCTAGGTTTCATTTTCTAATTCTCCCTTTTCTGTCCTTCTTTCACTCGTTCTCTCTGTTAGGCTGTTTATCTGTTTTTTTTCTTTCTCTCTTTCCATTTGCCTTTCTCTCTCTCTCTCTCGTTTATTGTCAGTTTATTGTTTTCTCCCTGTATATATCTGCCTCTCTTTCTATTTTATATCCAATTACCTAGGCAGTTATACTACCTTTTTTCTCCATATGCCATACATTGAGTAATGGCATTGTACTTTAATTTTTAAACCGTTTACCCTTACAAACAACTTTCCTGCACTATTATGTGCTGAAGACACCCACTTTGCATTCTTTAAACCTTTTTATAGCACAATACTTGAATTCTCTAATCTGAGAAATTTGCATGTTCTGGTTTCTTGGTAACATGACAAGCTGCATTTTTTATTTATTTATTTCAGAACAGAGAAAAAAGAGAAGTTAATTAGGGAACAACTGTTTATAGCTGCTATAATGTAAGTGATAACAGAAATTAACTTGTCTCGCAGACACTCCACAAAACTGTAATTGGAATATAATTCTTTGAATAACAGTATGTCTGTTATTCAGGGTAATATCACACCACCCATTGTTGATTATTTTCCCTATAACAGCATTCTCCACCGTGTGGTATTCCTTGCATAATTGTTCATGTTTTTGTCCTTTTTATACTCTCTCACTCTCTCTTTCTCTCTGAGTTTATCTTTCTCTCCCTGTTTATTTCTGTGTGTGTCTCTCTCTGTGCCAGGTGCGGCTCTGGCCCCAATGTCAGAGATTAACCCAAAAGCAATCAGCTTTTTAATGGCCATCCTATTAGCTATGGGCTGTCATGGGGTGAAGGCAGGGGTATGAGGGAACGGCGTGTGTGTGTGTGTGTGTGTGTGTGTGTGTGTGTGTGTGTGTGTGAGCGCGAGCATAGACCCCAGGGTGCTGGAGTGAACCTAGTTTCAGGGAAAGCGTGGGAAAATCAGTAGCAGGTGAAGTGAGCACCAGCACGAGGCAGAACAGGATCAATATTAATGGCCGACTCCTTTCTCTCTCTAATTAGCCTCGAAGATGCATCACATTAGCTGCTCAATCAGCCTGGGGAAAAGTCACATTCCAGTCCAGACAGCAGAATTTCATTAGGAGCGAGTTGAGGAGTCATAAGGGGGTTGTGTGAGCAGTGTGCAGTGGATTGCTATGCATTACTCTCAGAATTGGATATGTCATGAACTTATTGGAGAACTTGTGTTTGGCAGGGACTTGAAGCGAATATTACTGAGGAAGTCCAAAAGGCCACGAGTTCCCAATTTCAGTACTGGGGACAACAACATGCTGCACATTTTAGAGTTTTCCCAGCAGATGACAGGCTTGATAATTAACTGGTGATTAAGTCATGTGTATAATGTGAATAATGCAAACCTTTGCAGCTCATGGGCTACCCAGAAACCACTTTGGGAACCACTAACTTTGATTGTGTTATGGCACTAGGCTGTAGTCCTCATCTCATTTGCCTTCAGACCATTTACTGTATCTAATCTGATTTAACATATAATTAGAACACTGGCAAAATTATTAAAGACACTGATGATAATGAATTAACATATTTAAAATATGTAATTACTTAAAGAAAGAGTGTGACTTTTGCACCAAAATAAAATAAAATAAAATAAAGACAAACACTTGCTGTCTTTGCAATCAGGAGAACTAGTGGTCTAGTCTGAACCATTATGGTGTCTTGCTAACATTTCCTCTTGTGAAAAGGTTAATAATGCAATCAAATATTAAAATGTAGGCCAGAGTCTAAGACCTAAATGATGACTACTAAAAATGTGTTTTTAGAGTGGCAAAGAATTATATACAATTAACCATTAAAACTTTCCTTTTTGCTGAAAGGATAAAGGTTAATAACAGGTATTATAATTATAAAACTACCGTTTTGACTTGATGGGAAATGGTTCATGTGAAACTTTTAGTTTATTTATAATGATTCTGGTAGTATTTGATGGCAGAATAAGTTAGGAATAAGCTAGCCAATCACAGTATGAAAAATATGTTCAAAATGGAGCCTAAGGCCCTGTCTACATATAAACAGACATTTCTGAAAACATCTGTTTTTTTAATTCCTGAATTATGAAAACCATTTATGAAAATATCTCTATCCCCACAAAAATGATTTGAAAACACTCACATGGGCACACAACCCCAGTGATAGTATGTCATGTCATAATTGTTAAAGAAATAATGTCAAGAATAATGTTAAGTGCATGAATATTAATCGGTAGAGAAGCACAAATGTGGAAAAATGCCAATGTGGTCAAAAGTTCTAAAGCGAAAAATGACAAACACAAGGATTTATATTTTTGGACTGACGATGAGGTGGAGCTACTGCTTAAGGCTACACTTGAATACACAGTGTTTGCCCAAAATCTCCAGTGTGGTTTGTACTGTCAGAGTGGTGGATTCAGCAGCAGTACAGCATGTATCATATTCTGGCACGTCTGCAGATGGACGTAATAATAAATCAAAGCAAAATTAAATTGCACAAATGTTATCAAATAAGGAACTACAGATCACAAAGTAACTGTCTGGTCAGCAGCCATTAAATGGAATCCCGAACATTTATAACACGCACAAAACTGCAATGGGCATGAGTGGGTTGACTCCGTGACATCAGCGTTTTCAAAAAATGGACACTTTCCTGTTCACGTGAAAAGAGTTAAAGTAGAGTTTCAAATTTCTCCACCATTTTTTCAAAAGCTTCATTTTCACTGACTCAGAACAATGTTTTCATGTAGACGGGAGTGTGTGTGTGTGTGTGTGTGTGTGTGTGTGTGTGTGTGTGTGTGTGTGTGTGTGAGCAAAGTGTGCATTGCATCCTCCACTGTGATTGAACACTAGAGGCTGAATGAGTGCCGCTTTTTGAGCATTCAGCTCAGAAAGTATAGAAATCCTGTTGTCTGTTGTATGACCAGGGAGAGGGAGGGAGTGTGAGGGCAAGCAGCAGAGAAAGAGGCTTTGGGGACTTTTTCAGAAAAGCAGCTGTGAAAGGTTAAAGGTCGGAGGTGAGGCCTCTTACCCCTCCTTTGGGCTACTGGGTTGCCGTGACTCCAGGCTTTGTGCCGCCGACTCAGTGTTCCACTGGAGCATAAAATGCACACTGAAAACACACACACACATGCACACACACGTGGAGCACACCCTGCTATCATCATCAACACTCTTGTTGTTCTGGTCTGCAGATGTTTTGCTCTTCAGAGAAAGGTTAAAGGATGTTAGGTTTGATAGAGACTCGCACACATTCCTGAGCTGCTAATGCATGTCTCTAGAACATATTTCCAGGTGTAAGAATTCTCAACCCAAAGAAATGTCTTGAATCCAAATGTTTACACACTTCAAAATGATGAAACCAACAAGATATTTGGGTTGTTACAGATTTAGCCTCATCACAACTAACAAAATCAGTAAAAAAAATGTTACTGTACAATCTAATAATCAAAATAAGATTTCTAAATGCATATGTATGGATATATATATATTTGGACTTTCATTTAACTTGCATAAAATGACATTCAGGGTTCCTGCTACTCATTTTGAAGTTAATCTTTGACATATTTTTCCAGCTTTGATAGCATTCCTAAATGCATATCTGTTTCTGTAATCACACTGACTCTAAATGTGACCAGTTTGAGCTGTTTTTTCCCTAAATTAGGCTAAACAAAGTGAAGAGTCAACTAGATTCAACTAGTGACAACTAGTTTAAACTTTGAATAATTAATCTGCTTATATTTAGGCAGTATATTGCAACAAGTTTTTAATTATGTTTTGTAACCATTAAAATTTGAGTACTTTATTATTATTATTATTATTATCAGTAGTAGTAGGAGTAGTATTTTCATGCAGACTCCAAGAGAGTAGAAAGTTTTTCCCAAACCAAATTTTTTTTTTTACTTTTCACAGCTATAAATACTGTATATTCCTCATAAGGATATCAAGCATCCATATGTGGAACCTGGAAATGTAAACCCATATAATTGTTCTGGGACTAGGTAACTGACTAGTTATGAGTCAACGGCAAATGATAACAGCGAGAAAACAACTATAAAAAGCTGCTTTGAGCCACAGTAACCCATGAACTTCAGCTGGCTTTCTGAAATGACAGAAATATTATACAACTGGAATGTTCCCCAACAATTAATAAAGCAAAATGTAGTCATATATCTGCGTGAGATCCTACTGCAGAGTGCTACACAAATATAATCTATGTCATCATGAGACACTATGTTTGCTTACACATTCATGTTAATATGATTTAAATATGAATTCAACTTTCCTTGTGTATATATAGACTTTAGATATACAAATCTCCAAAAGCAAGGACTGGTTTATCAGCAACAAAATCAATTCTGCTTCCTTTTTTTCTTTCTTTCTTTCAAGTACCAAAACATTGGTATTTGAAGGCTGTTAAACCCGTAGCCTGTTTAATTCTCAATTCTGATTGGTCAAAAGGTGTTGCTTAATTTACTGTATCAGCAGCTATGATAATTGTTTCCACTGTACGGCAAATCTAAGAATATAAACATAAGGCTAATAATAAACAGTTTAAAAAAGTGCCGATATTTATCACACGAAAAACATGCATTGATATGGTGAAGGTTTCTGCAAGGAAACATTTACATAACATTTATGGAAGGAATCTCAGTTGTCAGGTGCAATCACTTCAATGTTTCTATAGTAACAACTTACACATGAACTTCTATGGTGGGCTAGAAGGTTAAACAGGTTAAAAAGAAATGTGTAATTGTAACAGTCATAACAGTCAGAGGTAAAACTCTTCCTCTGACATGAGCTGGAAGGCTTTGTAGTCTTATTTATTTTAAGGTAGAGAAAAAAGAGAGGTTGGTGAAGGAACGACTGTTTATGTAAGTGATAACTTACAAGAACTAACTTGTTTTGTCGACTTTCCACAGCATTAAATGTAAGTATACATGGATAAAAAGTATGATGCCATTCTTTAACAAATACAAAATTGTTAACTTTGGCAAATTGCTCTGGTATAAGACGAACAAAACACTTAGAGACATGCAGTTATAGGAAAATAATCAAACCATTCAAGTTTAAATTATAATATGGACTAGTTGGAGAGGCTGTGTATGTGTTTATCACTTTAATTGAGATATGGTTAAAAATTTGAGCCTTGAATCATGCTTTCAAATGAAAGGTTCCTTTCAGATTATTCTGTATAATCTTCCAAAGGTATAATCTTCCAAAGTCAGCAATATCCTCATTTCAGTGGAAAAGCCGCCATTCTATTTGAAACAACAATAATAAATCATGCACTGTCACCCATTACGCCTGGCTGTTTACTGCCCCACACCCTCGATTGATGGATTGCTAAAATCCTCCTACTGTTCTGAAACAAGTTCATTCTGTTTGCTTCTCAAAAGCAGTGCTGATGAATCCTGAAGTAGAGTTTAAACATAGAGTTTGAAACAGAATTAATCAATATACAAGTCAGCTCATGAAGATTAACATATTTTTGTGTTAGACCATGTACATTTTTAGACCATGTGGTTCTACAAAATGGAGAACATTTGCTTTGGCATCTTGTCCATAAAGAAGATTTCTGCACTTGTTACTGACCTTCATGCCCTAAAGATTTGCACTTCCCAAAAAAACAGTTTATGCCTGAGACTCACCCTTACTTCACCTGGATACTGTAGATTTCTACCTAAGAACCACTGCTGTAATCATAAAGCCTGTTCTGTGCTCATACTAGGACTCTTATTCACTATATTCTCATACTGAACATCCTCTCAACACACTTAGCACTGTTTGATTTTACTTTTCTACACCTGTATACTGTAATGATTTATAATCACACTTCTGGTCTCACCCAGAAGAGGATGGGTTCCCTTTTGAGCCTGGGTCCTCTCGAGGTTTCTTCCTCATGTTGTCTCAGGGAGTTTTTCCTTAGAACTGTCACCTCTGGCTCCTTTTCAATATGTCTATTGTTAAAAGTGCTATACGATTAAAATTGAATTGTAATGAAAAGTGCAGGCCTTAAATGTTGCCATCTTTGGTTCAAAAGTGTTTACTTCCTGGAAACAAATGAATTTGGCTACAAACATTAAAATACAATGTGTTAATAATGTTGATTGGCTGATTGCCATGAACATCTTCAAGCCATGCTTGTTCATGAACTACACTGTAAAAAGAAATAAAATGTCATTCAGTCATTTATTAATTAATTCATCTTCAGTAACTGCTTTATCCTGGACAGGAGATCCAGAACCTATCCTGGGAAAACTGGGAATACATCCTGGATGGTCCCTTGCAGGGCACCATGCCTATACATTCACACACTCATCCACAATATGTACAATTAAGCATAGCCAATCCACCTTCTGGCATGTTTTTGGGAGGTAGGAGGAAACCAGAGAACCCAGAGGAAAAGCAACATAAACATGGGGAGAACATGCAAATCTCCACATGCACAATAACCCGAGCTCAAGATCAAACCAGGGATCCTTGATCTGTGAGGCAGGTTAGTTTTCTGTGGATATTTTGTCAAATCTGTTACTTTATTTTTAGTCACATTAATGCTGGAGAAGCTTTAACCATGATACATCAGAGGTTTGCCTATTTGTTTTAGTCCATTGCATGGCATATAATAATCACAATCTGTATATTCACAATATATTCACAATATGCTTTTTTTTGTTTGCTTTTTGTGCAGCCTTAGTTTTGTAGAAGAATAAATTAAATCTTACTGTCTTATCAAGGAACCACATCGGAAACATCGAGGGAAATCAATGTGCAATTGGATTGTGCTCTATTTTTCAGGCAGGTTCAAACGGAGGGGTCAAAGCATTCCGTTCCTTATAGACGTATGGAAATTAAGACCTAATTAGCTTTGTATCAACACTAAAGATAAAAAAGTTACACATCATGATGCTCTCTCATGCTTTTCCACCTCACCTTTCTCCCCCTTCTTTTCTACCTTGCCCAGGTGCATGTTGTACTGAGACTGTCAGTCAGGCTGAAATCTCAAGGCATCTGATTACCACAAACACTAGGCTTAAGGGGGCTGCGTTCCATCTCTGTGCAATAAATGCATCTTTGTGTCCTGCTGTGGAGTATTCCTCTGGGACCTGTCTAAATGCCAGCTTTTCAGCATTCAGCTTTTCCCGTGTAGGACAAGGCTTGTTTTTTTGCGTCTGGTTGTTTTTAGAGATTTATGTGCTGACATTTTTTTTCCCAGGACACATGGCAATGTCCAAAAGGCCCCAAAGGCAATTAGGCAACAGATAATTAACTTCATTGAAATGCATGCATGAATGGCGGCTTTCTTTCTGCTGCCGTTCTGTTCCTGCTCTTTCCTCTCTAATGACAGTCAGTCATTCATAGAGGAAACTGTTCTTTTCCATGTAGACATTTCATGATGAGCAAAAGTCTAAAATTCTGCTTGGGAAAGACAGTAGCAACTCCACAATGCTCTATTCAAGCCGCATCATTTCATAAATGTGTTTGATGAGAATGAGCTTCTGCTTGGCATGAATTGTGCATTGCATCACAACAGACAATTTCATCAGTGGAGCTCTTTTAATAAAAAAAAAAAAAAAAAAAAAAGCCAAATCTTATAAATAAATCCTCACCGGGAAGGTGTGATACAGGCCAACACAAGCAGAGTTACCACCCTGAAGTTGATTATTTTCCTGTAACAGCACATCCTGATGTGTTTTATTCCTCTTATACTACAGCGATTTGCCCATGATTACAAATGTTAATTTATTAATGAAAGATGTCATGTGTACCTCTGTATATTTACCTATAACAAGTTATAGCAGCTAGAAACTGTCATCTCTCTGCAGCCTCTCTTTTTTTTCTTCCTGTTGAAGTTAATAAGACAAAAAATGCAGCTGGTCATTTTACCAAGAAGCCCGCAAAGTGCAACATCCTCGGTCCTGAAGACTTTCCTGTAGTGGAAAAGTTACTGCGTGTTACAAAGTGCTGACACCAGAGACTCCTTCCATAAATGTTACATAAATGTATCCTTACAGAAAGCTTTGTCATATCAAATCTGTTTAATATTAGGCACACCCTCCAAGGTTAGCTTAGTACTACATATAAAATGTTTCCTTGTCATTTTTGTCATTTACAAACTGAAATGCCTTTTCATATAGAATTGTATAATACATTATGAATTCATTATGTTATGATGTGTGATGTGCTTGAATCTCAGGTATTTGTAATAATCAGATTACACTGATTATTATTCAAGGTATAAAAGGTATAAAGTACTGTATATATAATATGTTCATACACATTTTGCAAATTTTATTAACACATTTTTTGCTTGAAGGCCTCTTTAAAATGACCCATTTTTTGAAGCATTTGTTCTAGTATAAATAATGTGCCAGTAAGAAACAGGCTTCTAACTGCAATAATCTCACCACAATTGTAGGAAGCTGTAAATTGGAGCTCCATATGAAGCAAGGTTTACATAACCTGCATCGACACCACTTTGATGTGCTTTTCCCTACCAAGCAACAGTTGTGAAACTTTTTTTTTTGGTGGGGCAGACAGCGGCTCTTTTTCTCAAGGCGTTGCGGAGTTAACTGCCAGCGGTTTGGGTCGTTAGCTCCTCTAGTCGGCGTCCGTTATGACTGAGCTAGAGGAGACCGCAACATCTTGCACAGTGGTTGTGGATGTGCAGGGGGTGAATGTCAGCACGGGCAACCGAGGCAGTGTAGGTTTGGCTTATCACCAATTCACTACCACCGCAGTGAGATAGTTCCCCCGTTCTGTACCTCCCTGTACCAACCAGCTGTCAGGAGGAGCTTTTATCAGTGTTACTGGAAATCAAGTTCATAAATATCATTTTAAGAGCCAGCATGTGTTCATTCTCTATGCACGTGTACTAATCATAAATATGAAAAAAGGAAATAGTTTAATGAATGAATCTTCAAATAACCTTTTTCATCTGATTTAAAGTCACAAAAAACTCATTTAAATACCATGGATGTTTAAATTTAATATCCATGAATTGAAAAATAAATTTGCTTGATTTTATTTAATAATAGAAAAGAAACAAAATATCAACATTTAAATCTACACTTTCAAAAAGCAAATTTATAAATTTACTGGCTATTTATTGGAGTTAGAGACTTTTTTTATGAACTTTCCACCAGTGGAAACTATTTTATTAAATTTATCATTAGATTCCAGTAGGCATTATTTACAGGTATAATAACTTTGAGAATGGTGGGTTTCCACCACTGTAACAATATTAGAAAATCAAGGATTTCCCTGGCTATGCTTCATGGATCCCTAGGGGTACCTGGACCCCACTTTGAGAACCATGGCCCTAGCAAACCAGCAATACATGGCCTGCACTTATTATTATATATAGAAACAT
Source organism: Pangasius djambal (assembly GCA_022985145.1). Lineage (NCBI taxonomy): Eukaryota > Metazoa > Chordata > Actinopteri > Siluriformes > Pangasiidae > Pangasius > Pangasius djambal. The sequence goes on along the minus strand of CM040980.1, from coordinate 24,291,602 downwards.
TGTTATATTTTATGATGCCATAACACTTACCAGAATTTTTACATCCCCCGTTTTCAATAATGAATGTGTCAAAACTGCTGCAATTTGGCCAGACTGTGGCAAATCATTAAAAACATGATTTATATAAAGACTAGTGTGAGTTCTTCTATTCAGCTGAGGATCAGCTACACTACTTGCATCCCAAAAACACCCCATATGCAGCCCAAGAGTGTTTGTTTTATTCTCATAGCCCAAAAGCCTACCATGACTTTCTCCTCTGCAGTTATGTCGACTGCCATTACTGGATCATCATAAAGATCTGCTGACTGAAACGACACATGGTTGCACCAAGTTGAAAACTAGCAGATCCTCAGCCATAACAAGCATACCTGGGGGTTAAATGCAAAAATCTAGCTTGTTTAAAGTTCCCCAGTCAGAAGGCATTAATCATTATGGTCTGTTGGGTCAAATGGCCCATTCTAAAGTTTTACTACAACAAATTTCCAACATTACTTTATCAATGACTTGTGATCAGAAGGCAGCTTCATAAGTAGGGAGTATTTTTAGACCATTTTAACTGGAAGGTAGTTGACCACTGAGCAGTAATAGCTGCTGGTGATATTAGGTGGGATGGCTAATATCTAATATCTATCAATCAGTATCACAACAATGAAACTATTATGGTTGAACAATAAATCATATCATCAGTATTATAATAGGAATGATGTAGGGCAAACTATTACACACATAAAGGCAAGTATGCAGCTGCGTTCATAAGTTCTAATTTTTTGTTAAATGTTTCTAGTCCATAATGCCCTACTGGGTTCATGCTATATTTCCCCCAGATACTATGGTAACAGAAAAATCGTAAGCCTTTCATTCAATCAAAAAAACACTAAACTTACTCTTCTGTCATTTGTCATTTTGTGGAATTTGTACTTTAATTGTATAACAAATGCTTAGTTTATTTACTCTTATTTTCTCCTCCAAACTCATTTTGGAAATAAATAAATAAATAAATAAATAAATAAAATGATGGAGTAAATAATTCACCACATTCACTTTCATCACACCAAAGACTATAATTCACATGCACCTTCTCGAACACTGCTGATGATATTTTATGGATTTGTCAGTGAGTTGGACTGACAAATATCAGCCCAAATGGAAATCAAATACAGGGTTGTTTCACTCTGTGTAATCATCTGACATGACTAAATTTATAGTCTGGGCTAAAAGGAATTCAGCCCAAGCTTCACTTCTTCCACATTGTGTATTTTTCTTACAACCACTGGTGGTGCTGTTGTGCTTAAGCCACAGAAAAAAAAAATCTGATGTGGATGCCAGAAATAAAACCCTATATTGGTGTATTTTTATCTGTGAAAGAAAGTGAGGCTTAGACTTTCTAGCTCATTTATACCAACCACCTGCGCAACTGAGGTTCCTTATTTTGGCCAAATTTGAAAGCAACATTAGACGTACGCTTTTTATGTAGAGTTGTGTCTATTTCCATAAATATGTTGGAGTATATTGAGTATTCTATCATAACTGTTACAATATAAAAATCAGAAGAGACAACATGGAACTATGTGGCATCCATTACTACAGGGCCTTGCATAAGTTTTCACTCCAATGGTGGAGGCCATTCAAAATATGATGTGACTTCTTATGGCAGCTGGTTGCCCCAGAACTAATTTACGGGTTTCATGGTGACAACATATACATTTTTACAAAATGAGGAAATGTTCAAGGGGTGAATACTTACGCAAGACACCATTAAGTAGATATGTGAAGGTAAAAATAGTTGTGTTGAATTAGAAAGACTATGAGGACTTTCCCTCTGTCCAAAATGGCATACTTGCGGTGTGTTTGGTGCCCACATTGATGCAGACTCAACAGGCATCTCTTACCAAAATCCCTAGGACCAATCACAGCACATATAGATGCTAACCATAGAGACCTAAATAGTGTCTGTAACAAAAAAAAGCCCAAAAGCCCTAATGTATGTAGGTGGAATTGTTTTTTTTAGATGTGCACGATGTAACAGTAATAAAACTGTGAAACAAAAGTCATTAATAATAAGCAGCTCCTCCATATTTTTTTTACTGTTGAAAGAGATCACAGTCTGCTTTTTTTCTCTCTCTTGACTCACTAGAACAAGACTTGTAAATTCACTGGTCAGCATTTACCTGGATAATGTTGGCCCAAAGAAAATGTAACTACTACCACAAGCAAATACGTCTCTCACGTTCAGCATTCTTTTCCCTTCAGTGAATTTTATTTATTTATTTTTTTTTTTTTTTGTCTTTGTTCTGCTACTTTAACCGAAAAGAATAAAAAGTGGTCCAAAATGCTATGTAAATGCTATGGCTAAACCACAGGCACCTCTGCAACCATCGATGGAGAAAAAGATATTTAAATGTGTGTTGCTGAACTTGTCATTTAGCAGCATAATGGTTGTGGAACTAAAGCTCCAAAATAACTGATACTTCCAAGTATAATCATCTATCATTTTGATGTGGAGCTGTCATATTAAAGTAGCTGATTTTGCCATGGAACATTACTTATCATTGTTATTATCTTGTGCCATTTGTGTTTGGGTGAAGGAACTGCAGAAATAACTCCAAACCTCATTCATCTTTGAAAAAAAAAAAGATAAATGTTTCATGGGTCATTCCTAAATATCTCCACATGCATTTGAGTGAATAATGACATTGTAACAAAGTGTCCCAAATGCTGGTTTTATTAAACCCATGTACCTCAAAGACTTAAGCACTTTGTCCATTTCACCAAACTGTGGAATTGGAGAAGGACTGCAGGGTTTAGTGCACCATTTGTGACAGGAGCTATTTGGACATTTGTTGATCTTTGCCAAGCAAGAAAGAGAAAGCCTCAAACAGACCGTTGAGAAGGAGCTTTTAGTACTCTTTAGTCCAATTTGTGACCTTTTGTGCTTTTCATTTTCCTCTACACATCCTGTGCCTCCATCTAGGCAGGGGGTAGCGGTTGTATTCACTACACTCCTCATCTCTCCTACTGTTTTCTCTTGCTGAACATGCATGTTGACTTAGCAGCCTGAAGGAAGTTGTGCCAAGCTCAGGGCTCAGCAGTAGGGACTCCAAGAGAAAATACATATCAGAGGAGATATTTGAAGACAAACATGAGGTCACCTCTGCAGAGGCAGGCCAAAACCCCAGAGTTGCCACTATTTGTTTTTCCAATGCAAACTCAGCAGTGAGCCCAGGTGTTCATACAGTAGAACACTTACATACAGCAGACTTCAAGCAGAAAGCAGACTCAGCACAGTCATTTTTAACCAAAGGCCAAGATATGCAGCAGTGCTCATGAATATTTTGTATGGGCCAGAAATTTTCATATTAAATGCATGATTATATTTAGTCATTTTGTATGTAATAGCAATATGTAACCTCCCAAGGAACATAAATTATTTCTTTCTAGTAAGGTAAATATTGTGGAGTGTAATGCTTTAATAGTTGGTGTCATTCCAACTAGAATTTTTTCCCTTCAATATAGATTGGACAGTCCAAATGTTGAGTAAAGCTTGCATAACCTTTACACCCACCAATCACAAGGCTGATGTTGCGTCTCACTCACGCTTCAGTGGTCTCTTCGAGTCTGAGCAGCCAAGCAAGTAAATGTTAACAGTAACTCTGCTTACTGCCAGGCTGTATCACACAACCCCTTTGTTGATTAATTTCCTATAACAGCATGGTGCAAGTGTTTAATTTCTTACTCGTCAATAAACTTGTGGAATAAACAGGGAATACAGAGGCCATTAATAGGCTGAGCTACTCGATTTCCCAGCACCCTGCTATTAACTGATGCAGATATTTCTTCAGTATGACAGTAGAAGATTGGTAGGCTATAAATAACGCTGAAGCTTGCCTAGACTGTTTATAAGACATTATATGGTAGAAGAAGATAAAGAATAAAAAGTAATTAAAGTACATAGTGATGGGTATCTGTGTATTGTTTTAAACTTTTGCTCTCTATAGTAGGCTGGGCATCTCAGACAGGGGGATATCATTCTAAATCTAGTTGATGAGTGAGTTTAGCTAATACTGGAGCCTTTTTTTTATCACGGTTTTTATTTTTATTTTATTCAAACCTTTCTAAATGAAGCACATCATACCATGTTTGGCATCATACAAAAACTTTGAAGATTTTACATTATTGTTTCCTGGACATTAAGTTTGTGTATCTTCATCATTTCTTTACAACAAAATGCAAATTTTTAGCATTGTTTAAAAAAAAAGAGGAATCAATAGACATTTTTGTTGTTTTCATGTAAACAACACAACATGCTTGCTTCATCTCCCTGTTAATTAATGACTACACAAGTTTGGGTGCTTTTATGCAGGTAAGCTTCATTACTCATGATTTTCTGAAGAAAATAAGTTCTTACACAGATTTTCATCTAATGGGACTGTCTGACCAGAGATGAGTGCAAAGAAAACAGAGCAAGCTCAATAGAATATAAAGACTTTTTTTCTGTGTGAATGTGAGGCTAGGAACAGCAGCCGTTCATGATGTGAGAAAGGATGAGGATTTTGCACGAGGACCCCAGTGAAAATATGAGTACAGTGAGCATGGATCATTTATCAGCCCAAGACAGTCATTGCTGCACACACTGTTCAAACCAGATATGCTTCATGAACCAAGTACTTGCTGTCACGGCAAACCTGAACACACAACAACACTGCAAAACACTGAAAGGCTTTCAGTGACTAGAATATTACTGTACTGAGTAGAGTCTTCTACATGCTCTTTCCATCATATCCTATTGATCAAATACCCCTTATTAGTGACATTAGAGCATGAGTTGTTTAGTCTACAGGTTGAAATTTTTTATCTTTGCCTGGCATATAGTTCACATTCATTTCAATCACAACTACATGCAGTGGCTGTTACTATAATACTCTAATACCTAAATTATTCACAGTGATTGGAATTGCATCTGGTTTACCTTTTGCTTCCTTTTCCAAACAGATTTTTACTGCTAAAAAAAGATCAGCCCAGTTTGTTATGAGGCTTCTTTTAGCAAACAGGATGTGACCATTTGACCATTCGTTCCCTCCTGTTCTGTCTAGACCTCAACAGGAAGTGTATGTGCCAAGAGCAGATGACTGGTGTGACTAACACAGTAGCACACAGTCGCAACAGCACATTAGTAATGGCTCAGCTTAAAATGTCTAGCGGGATATTAGCAATATAAAGAACATAGGACAGAAGTTTAAGGGTAACTTCTGTTGCTGTGGAGACATTGCAGTGATGTGAGGAGTAGTATGTTTGAATACAAAATACAATTTTTATTTGGAGACAAAAATATTGTTTAAGGTAGCAGTATTTAGTCATAGTAATACACAGTTCAGTGGAAAACCCATATAAAAATTACGAGAGTGTGTAGGCATGTTTTTTTATATATACATGGAGACCAAATGTCCACAGAAGCATAGGAATATCTGAATGCTCTTATGGTGACATATGGCTGGTCCCCATGAGGAAAACAACTTTTTTTGTTACAAAACCTGCAGCTTTTATTTAAAAATATTTTTTTTTCCTTTTGGTTACTGAGGTTATGGTTCTGATTAGATTTAGGTGTATTTATTAATTATGTTAATAACTATAAACATAGCAAGACAAATGTGTGTGTGTGTGTGTGTGTGTGTGTGTGTGTGTGATAGCACACATCTATAGCACACACTCACGTGTGTGCTATAGTTGACACATCAGTCCAAGCCACACCACTTGCATGGCATTTGGTTAAAACCATAAACATGCATTCAGGCATTTCAGTTGCAGTTTAAGACTCTTGTTTAAACAGCATTATTTAATGGTTGTTAGTCTTAGCTTTGGGGACATTTACTTAATGATACACTATGGAATATCCAAAGGAGTAACATGCACAAATGTGGCCCAACTCAATGCCACAAGAAATTGTTTTATGCAAAAATATTTAAAAAGTAAACAATATGCAATAAGCACATCCTCGATCAAGTTTATGGAGACCAGATGAGGACACTATATTTGGGTCTAAATGGTCAAAACACATGAGCATAATTCTCTGCATATAAAAAATTAACGTTTCTATCCACACTAAGGGGCAGTTTTCGTCTGTTATCATGATTGCCTCTCAACTGTTTGAGTTCAGAAGGCCGAGGCCCACCGAGCTACCATGGAATTCCTTCACAGATTGTGTATGTATGAGACAGAGAGAGGGATGGGGGTTCCGGGATTTTTTTTAGGAATACTGAACACCCTTCCCCCGCTCTCTCTCCCCAGAGTCCATTTCAGGATTTTGTGGCTCAGTGAGCTAAAGCCTGGAGAAGAGTGAAAAGAAAAAGAAAGGATAATGTGCTGAAAGAAGGGGAGAGGGGGTGTCATTGTGTGGAACCTGCACAGCTTACTAAATCCACGTCTCAGTGGTCAATGTGTTTGCCCTCCACTTCTGTGCCACAACAACACATGGTACCGTATCCAAAATTCCTCTACAGAAATCACAGTAGCCTGCCACCTGTTCCTCAGTGTGACTGCTTTTCTCTGGGAAAGAATCTGGTCTTGTTTTAAACAGATTTCAGTTTAACTGCTTGTAAAAAAAAAATGTTTGTATGCACAAAAAAAAAGAAACACTCACTATCTGATTTTGCCAGTTTTGAGATAATTTAAGTGATCATGTAAACTACAAATTATGATAAATCAGATTAAAGTTATATCTGATTTCCGGAAATCATATAAAACATGTGGATTTTCATTCAGTAGTCAGATTATTCAGTGCATATACACTTTTAATCTGCTATTCTTTTTTTTTCACATCTGCACAATCTATAAACAGCTTTTACACCCATGGATGAATGCATGAGTATAATGCTAGATCATCGCCATCTTTAGATCAAAACAGATGCTCAATTTAATTTTAAAGAATTTAATCTGCAAACACAAAACTATATATATATATATATATATATATATATATATATATATATATATATATATATATTGGCATTTGAATTTTATATAATTTCCTGGAAATGGACTGTAGAGGTGCATGTATTTGGAAAGAAATCATATTAATGACTGACTCATGTATGCATATAAACATGATGAATCATTGCAACTCTGTTTTTCCATCATTTTTTAGATTCAAATCCCTTCCACCAGTAAGACACACTCAAATGTACATACAGTTGTGTTGGTGTGTATTATTCTGTTGCAGAACAGTGTATTTTGTGTACATTTCATCACATGTATTTGTGTATATTTCATACTACATTCCACCATGTGTATTTGTGTATTTTTATTTGTGTGTAGCCAATGATATTTGTGTAATTAGGAATATTTAGTGTAGATTTCACAGTATGTTATGCAATGTGTTTCTCCTGTCATATCGTAATACGCTTGAACTTTATTGCTGTCTCATGTCCCTTGTGCCATGTGTTTTGCACAGTTCTGGGACCAAGAATCTATCAAGAATTTCATTACATGTCTCTTAAATTATACACTGTATGTCTCCTTTTATGTGAGAAATAAAACTTAAAACTAATATTTTTCTGGACTGTACTATTTAGCATGCAGTGAAGTCTTCCCAGCTCTTTACATTTAATGTCTTTATTTATACCACTTCTGATTGGTCAGAAAGAGTTGATTAATTTTCTAAAACAGCAGCTCTGACAGCAGTTCTGGCTGTAAATCAAATGGCAGATTCTTTAGTAACAACTAATTTACAAGTACTTGTACATTATGGCAGATGTTTCACATAATGGAGTCTCATAATTAATGGATTAAACAAAACGTTTGTTGTTATTTAGTAAAAAAAAATTTAATGGTGAAGACTTTTGTGAGGGTACATTTATTTAGCATTTTTGGAAGGAGTCTCCAGTGTCAGTTCTTTGTAACAGTCAGAGGTAAAGCTGTTCCTTTAAGTTTCCGGCCACGGGATACATGATTTTGTGCTTTGTGGTTTCATGGTAACATAAGAAGCTGCAATAAACTTCACTTTAGCCAAGGACACCCTGATGTTAATTTTTTCCCCATAACAGCCTCCAGTATAATGTTTTATTCATATTCTATATGTGCCTGCATTCATGTGATGCTTATAGTTTGTACATTCAGTTAATTTACTCAGATGCCATTTTGCCTTTTTATTCTGATTTTATTCTAATGTTATGGTGGTCTGTGTTGTAAGTCTGCAACTGCTTGCCTTTAGGTCTTTATTGCTTGTCGTTTACAGTCTTCTAAGTTGCACTGTTTTCCTGGAGGTATGTTATTTCCCATATGCTGTGTATGGATGCAAATACAATAAAAATCTACAAGATTGAAATGCATGAAATTGGATATAAATATCTTTCACAAGTGTGACCCTTTTATTCTTTTAAAAGAATCCACCCATGACTCATCACTCCTCACTCCATTTACACTCTGCCACTGTTATGACAACATTAGTCCAACGCCTGCTAAAACACACACTTTAGAAGAGTTAGAAAGGATGTGAGCCCTCCCAGCTACAGTACCCACACAGCATAACAACAGCCGCTGTTATCTATGCAAACATTTCAGCACTCAGGGCCATTGGTGCCACTTTACACATGGAAATGTGCTAATTGTATCTGAGTGTGTGTGAATGGCCAGCTACTGAGAGAACCCAGGAAATGTGTGTTAAACAGAGCCATCACGACTAGCCATGCTACACACAATAACAAGGATGCATGCACATTACATATGTGCATTACAAGAGCCTGAGGACTGAAGGGTGCATTGTGCACTATTTATATGCAGAGATCGTTTCCAAAAGAACTGAGATGGAGAGGTTTTTACCCCCATTGGAACAAAATAAGGCATATAACACATGTGATTCATCTAGCGCAATGTGTGATTGTCGATAAAATGGAATAAATGGCAGACTTTTAATGTGTGATGTGGCATATTCCAATGCTTCCTTACCCTGGCTCTCAAGTCTCAAGCATGTGTTCACAGCATGCCTGACTTGAGTCTTAAGTTTCACAGTCTTCATAAGAAGGAAATATATATATATATAATTTTCAGCAGTAATCCAGTAATAGGACAACAGGACTGCAAATCATTGAGTGTCTTTACATGTACTAAATAATAAAAAATTATATTGCTATATAATAAATAAATCAATGTATTTACATGAGCGCCATAAATCTGAACACGAGAAAACTCCAGCTCTATATGAGTCAATCAACAAGCCACTGCATATATTAATTTATACCACAGCACTGCTGAATTCACAAATCTCAAAAGATCAAAAGGTGTTGCTCAGAAGTAGCTCTGGCTGTAATTTAATTCACATGTTTATATTAATGTGCTTGTCCTAGTACATTATCGTTTCTATAGTAACAACTACTTCACAGCAACTTGTATGGTGGATGCTCCACATTATATACTGCATGTGTAGTAGTAAATGAAAAGAAAAAGTGTTATTGTTTAACAAAGACAAACATTTAATCATTGACATGGATAACTCATCTGTACATAGATGTTTATTTAATATTTACAGAAGGAGTCTCCAGTGTCAGCATTTTGCAACAGTCAGTAAGTTTTCAACCAAGCGAGAATCTTCAGGACTTTGCACTTTCTGGTTTCTCAGAAACATGACAAGCTGCTTTTTCGTATTTTTAACTTCAGCTGAAGGAAAAATCAAGATTCTGGTGAGGAAATGACTAGTTATAGCTGCTACTTCGTAAGAGATAGCAGGAACTAAATTGTCTTGCAGATGTTCCACAACAGTAAATGTAACAATAAATGGTTAAAAAAGTATGATGTGTTGTTCATTAATAAATAAAAAATGTGATCACTGGCAAATTGGTGTGGTATAAGATGAATAAAACACTACAGGACATGTTGTTGTAGGAAAATAATCCACTTCAGGGTGGTAACAAAATGTAAAATAGTTAGTCTAAATTATACCTGAGTGAATTAAAAAGAGTTCACACTTAATGTAAATGTACTTAAGTAAGCATAAAAGTAAAACTCAACAAGCACATCTGTATTCGCACGAAAGTCATACGAAAAGTAACAAATGCTGAGGTTAGGGGCAGGGTTTTAGGTTTGTACCTTTACTTATGACTCAATGCACATGAAAAATATCACAAGGGAAATAACCAGATCACCCTTCATTTAAATTCATATGACTTTTTTAAAGAGATCAATTTAAAGTAACTAAACAGTTTAAAGTAAGTATTTTGTAAGAATAAGGTATTTAGCGAACATCTTAAAATCATATTATAATTTAAAAATGTAATATTCTTTATGTGATTATATGAATAATCTGGTAATTGCCTAAATCATATATTTTTGGATTTTTAGTGTATATATAAACACACTATGTTTAATTGATAGTAGGTGTGTGTATAAAGCAGTCAGAAATTCAGCAGTTTTGCCTGTGTGTGTTTCTGTGAACAGAGCAGTTGTGCTTTCACTCTGACATGTTTTCTGAATGTGTGTTTTGGAGTGTGCATTCACCCCATAGCACTATGATCATGTTAAATGAGGCTGCTGGTCAGTGTGTGTGTATGAGTGAGTGTGGGAACTGCTTTGTAACTTATCCCCAGAGCAGAGGGGGCACACACACAGGCCAATGTCTCTGCAGGCCTTCTGCTCCTCATATTGATTGAGCCATGGGGAGGAGTTTACACTTCTGGACCATCCACTGACCCTAAATCCATTCATGCCACTGAAACCTCGTCCTGTGTGTCCATGAGGACATATACCCCCACCCCCTGCTCTGGATGTCTCATCCCCCCTTCCCTCCATCCAGACGTGTTTATGGCCTGAGCCGGCAGCGCAGGGCTTCTTTGACTCCTGAGCCTGGCATATGGAGGCCCACAACAAAAGGACTCTTGTGAAGGGGGACACAAAGAAGAGTGATCCATTTCCCACAAGGGGAGGAGCCACATTGGCAATAAAGCACAACTGACATGCTAGATGGGAGGTGTCATGGGAGGAGTCTTGAAGAAAGGGGCGTAGACAGGACATGTCACTCATGCCACTAGGATTTAGATATTTTGTTTATGTTGAATTGAATGAGTTGATTAGCTTTATCTGCATATGATAGTGAAATGTATTTAATGCTTTCAATTTAGCATTACTTCAGTATATATATATATATATATATATATATATATATATATATGTGTGTGTGTGTGTGTGTGTGTGTGTGTGTGTGTGTGTGTGTGTGTGTGTTGTACTAGCCTAGAGTTATTAGAAATGAAATAAATACAAATTTCTCATTTTTCTGATCTTAAAATGCACATAAACATGACTGATTGAATTGGAGAAAAAAAGAGGGGAAAAAAACATTATTTAAATACCTGTGAGTACCTGGAAGATATGAATGAAAATGTAAAGAGAAAAAAAGTGTAATGACTAAAATAAAAAGCTTAGAATTTTTTTTTTTCTGAACTATAAATTGTATTCTGTTACAAATTAAACATAAACAACATAAACTTATTGGTGTAATATGGTTCAAATGAAACACAAATGAAACCCAACAGTTTAAAATTTCAAACACTGCAGTCTTTTTTATAACCATTGCTTCACTTAATTTAGCAATGTCTTTGATTTATACATTAAATTAAAAACATCAAAAGCATATGCTAAGTGGGCCATTATCTACTCTCATTTAGGAACCATTGAGGCTTTACAGTCTTAGGCAGAAACATTTAGAATTAATGGTGGTGAGGAGAAAAACAACAGTATCCGCCATCAATCAGACAAAGAACTGGTCCAAGCCTCATACTTACAGTTAAAGCACTCAAACGGCTACTGTGTTTGCACTGATAACCAGACTGTTTTTTCTGGGTTATGTAAAAGACCCATAAGCGAGAGGGTAACAGTCACATTCCTTCCTGTCTGATGAAAAAAAAAAACTGTCACCAAACAACGGCGGGCAGCTAAAGCTAAGTTTCAGCTTCCGTCTGGTAACCACAGCAGCATAAATTTTGTATGTTCTTTTAAAGGGCTCAGACTTAATATTATATACAGTTGACTTTTTTTTGTTGGGGGGGGGCTCATAGCCCACCATTATATTTAGTATTACTTTATTATTATCAGCTTATTTGTCTAGTCCGTTTAATTGAATGAGTTTAATCCAAACCTCAATGTGTTTTGTCAGTGGAAAGTTCAAATCTCTACATAGACAAAATGTTATTGTACACATTAAAATAATGCACATGAAATAAATCTATACTGAGGAAGTCTATAGAATTTATTTTACACTTAAAGGGGTTCCTGGCTACAAGTTTGAGAGATCCTGAACTAAGAATTTCTAAACCGATTACACAAAGTTATCATTTCAGAGAGAAAAATGAATCAGTGAAGTGACTCTTTCAATGAATCCCTGGAATTGTTAATGACATACTGAAGACAGAAAACTCTAACACTAACTAATCATGCTGACTCCTATGAAGCATCTATTTGCTTTTCTCACTTTTATTAGCTCAGTGTGCTCCCACTGCCCAGGCTAATCATTAACAATTCTCCTCGATCCTCCTCTGCCTCATTAAAGATTCAGGGCCTGGACCCTGTGACTCAGGCGCTCTGGTGTGTCTCACACTTGGCAAGCCATGACATGGCTAGAGAGCAAAACAGCATCCGCATAATGCTATTGTTGAGCGAGCGAGCACCGTGGCTCTCTTCAAGTCGCTACAGCCGGAGCAGACCTCCAGGAGGCCTTTGTGCATCATAATTGTCTCTTTCGAAGCCGGGACATCCCAGTGTCTTTCTCTTTTTTCTCAAGAAGGTGTTGCTGTGCAATCTCCACCATTTTTTTTTTCTTTTCACGCCTTTTAACACTGTGTTTCAAGAGTTTCCATTCAACTCTACAGACAGCAACACCTGCAACCCAATTCCCACCAGAAAACTCCCAGTTTGAGGATTTCATTTGAAAGGGAGGGAATATGTTAAATGAGCAGCTAGCAAAGAAGCAGTTTCTAAAAGTCAGTAGTGCTTTAAACGGCCATCAAGCTCCTATCACTGTTTGTGACAAAGACAATGGCAGTTGCTTGTTTTTGTTCTCTTGCATTCAAATAGATTTTAATCTCCTCTGCAGACACTTTGCCCCAAACAAATACAACCCCCAGATTCAGTTGCTTGTCTCTCAGGCCAAATTAAACATCCCTGTGCTTTATCTGCCAGAAGTCAACAAGTGTTCCCTTGGATAGTGGACTATTTGCGCTGCCTGATCCCTCCAATAACTGAACTGGAAGAGGTGTTGACACCATCCTTTGAGATAAGGCCTTATTGTGTTGAAGGGACAGTGTTGGTTATTGACTAGAGCTTCTTATGCTAACATTTACAGTGTATTTTTCCCTGGGGACAGTGGTGAGAGAGCTCGCATCCTCTGGAAAAACAATAGACGAGAAAAAAGTGGCACACATGATGAAAATGTTTTCAAATTTGGATGTAAACTAACATATATGATAATATAAAGTAATAATGATGTCTTACTGGATCAGTTCATCCATTCAGCAATAATCACGTTTCAACATAAGACAATGATCAAACTACAAATCACTTCAAATTTAGGAGTCTGGAATTTCTCCAAAGCTATTTTGTGACAATAACCAATCTGATTATTTAACAAAATCAAATTTAGTGGACTAACCTGCACACATGCCTATCATGAAACTTCTCATTACTTTAACAGGAAACAAAAACACACGAAACTCAAGCTGTATAGCTTGAAACCGAGAGCAAGGTGGTGACGCTACAATACTTGGAATGAATAATAAAGTGCAGTCAGGGGGGGCTCATGGTGCATCATGTTGCGCCGTTAAAGAAACATTTTGCAGTTTACCTTATCAGGGCCGAGCCAGGGTGCTTATAGTCAGCCATTTCTGAGATGACTAGACTTTAGGACTGAGATTACCCAGATGAACACCCATCAGATACTGTAAAAAACCCAGTAGTGGCAGAATGATGGAAGGAGAAAATATATGCATGCGGAAAGTTTCAGTAAACTGCCTTAGAGATGAACAAATCATACAGGGATAACACAAAAGAACAGCTGCATCTAATGTTTGTGCAGGAATGTGCCTCTTTGCTGAGACTAAGATATAAATGTTCAATCTCGAATTCTCATACAATAATATAATTATCATCGGGCTATACAGCTAATCTTAAAAATAATCATAATTACAATTGTTTGCTTCCTCAATTAAAAATAATCAACTGATTATATTGATATTATAGTGATATTGAGGAGCTTAGTTAAAATTAGAGAATTGATTAACATTAGGTAAAAAATTTATTCACTCTGACACATTAAAACATAAGCTTATTATTCATATTTCTTAAGTGTGAAGAAATATGAAATGAATATTAAATTAATATTTAAAAGGTACTCAGTGTGACTATGGATCAGTAATATTTTGATCTAAAAAAGGTTTAGGCTACTGAAAGGAATATAATGTTATAATGTAAAAAGAGAAAGAAAATCCATTTTTTGTTTGTTTGTTTGTTTGTTTTTTGTTTGAAAGAATAATACATACTAAAACTGTTTTGCTCAAAAACATATGAATAGTGGCTATAAATAATCACAATTAGCATTTTAGCTGTTCCTAAAATGCTAAGCCCTACTTTACAACTACAGTTCTAAGTAGTGAATTAGTTTACATTTTGATACTACAGGACATTGTAGTCACTCTCTACTTTATACAGTACTTAAAGCCTTATCATGAATTATAATTAAATTAGACTAGTTAAGTGCAATTTCTGAAGCACAAAGCTGTTCACAGAGGAATTCACAACTTTCCTTCTAAAGCGTTCGTGTTTCTAAGTGCATATAATCTTCAGGTGTTGGCAGGTCAAGATTGTCTTGTATACAATGCAAATTCAAAATGATGATATGGTAAATCACTGGAGAGACTGATTCAACTCGTGTTTTAATGCAATAAAAGTGACTAAGACTGGGAGAAGAGTGTAAATGGAGCCCTCGTCACACTTAAAGGGGCGTGAAATACTGTCTTACCAAAATGTGGGAGGGGTTCCAAAGTTTCTGCTTATAAAAGGGAATTCCAGCAGATGGAAGGTAGAGTGTAGGAGTGCCTCACACCCCAATCCTCAACCAACTTCACACTTTCTTGGCTGCAGTTTCTCAGGCCTACTGTCTAAGGCATCTTCGCAATGCCATCAAATCTCCTTACACCTTTCCTGGAGTTGGACGAGGAATTTTGCAAGGTAAGTAATCAACAATGCTTTACTTTTTTTATTTTTGTGCTCAGATGCAGTTAATGGAGTTGTTTTACATTGCTACAGTCTATAACTGAGTTGCTGGACTTTTCATACAAAAACATATATTTGATTAAAAAAAAAGCACTTGAGGAAAACTTTTTTAGGTGGTTCTCATACTCATTGTGGGCAGTTATAATCATAGTAGGGAGTCATTTGGTACTCATAGTTTTGGTTATGCCCAGTGCCTAATGAAGTGAATGAATTCAGTTGTGTCTGATTTGAACTAAAGCACTGTATAACTTTATTCAGCATTGTAAGAGTTTGCAGTGTTGCCAGGTGGTCGATAATCCTTACCATTTGCAGTAAGGGTAAAAAAGGTCAAAGGTGATGGCAATGGCGGAAGTCTGTATTGGAAAAGAGTAACTGTGTTCTTGATTTTGCTGAAGATCTGTCAGCCTTGGTAGTAATGCTTTGTATTAAAAAATCTTAAACTCCTTCTCTGTCTCACAGACTTTTCAGAGTCTAGAAGTGCAGGATGGGTCGCGGCGCGCCGTCGGGTTCCAGCGCAGACATTCCCTGTGCCCGGTCACACTTCCCAACTCCAAATTCAACATTGGTGGAGGAGCTGTAGACCCTACAGACGACCTCTGGTCCCTCACAAGCATTAGCAACCAGCCATGGAGCCGGGAGCAGCTTCCGCGCTCTGCCCTACAGCGCATCCCGTTCCGCGCTGACCGCTCCGTGAGTATGATCGAAGGACACGTCAGTGGCGAGTCCACCCTACCGCCTCCTCCGGGCCTGAGTGTCTCCCCGCCGGGCCTGAGTGTCTCCCCGCCCTCCCCAAGAGCGACGCCGGTGCCTGCCGTGTCTGCGCGCTACAAAACCGAGCTCTGCCGCACCTACGAGGAGAGCGGAGCGTGCAAGTACGGTGCAAAGTGCCAGTTTGCGCACGGCGCAGAGGAGCTGCGCGGCCTGAGCAGGCACCCCAAGTACAAAACCGAGCCGTGCCGCACCTTCCACACCGTGGGCTTTTGTCCGTACGGCGCGCGCTGTCACTTCATCCACAACGCCGACGAGCAGCAGCAACAGCGGCAGGCCACGAGCACCACCAGAGAGCGCCCGCGCCTGTTGCGCCAGAGCGTCAGCTTCGCCGGCTTTTCTTCCCGAGCCACCGTGGCCGCTTTCCAGGCCCTGCCAGACCCGCTCGCGTTCACCAGAGCGGCTTCCGTGTCTCCTCCACCGTCATCTTCCTTTTCGTGCAGCTCTGATCTCCCGTCTCCACCCCTGCTGCCAGAGCACAGAGCCTTGAAGCACGGCTTCGGGTTCACAGCAGACATCGCGCTCAGCGACCGGATCGCGGCTCTGCAGCGCAGCGCGTCCGCGGACTCGCTCTCTGATCACGACGGCTACTCGAGCTCCGGGAGCCTAAGCGGCTGCGACTCGCCTGGTGTAGAAGGATGCAGGCGTCTACCCATCTTCAGCCGCCTGTCTGTCTCAGACGATTAATTAACGATCTGTGCATATTGCATATTGGCTTTGATTTGTTATAGAATTTGTTACTTCTTTATCTGATGCATCAAAAGTTTACACAGAAAATTCCATAGTTTTGAATTAACACTTTGACAACTGCACATTACTTCGAGGAAAAAACATGGAGTTCACTAATATGACCTAGAATATACTAGTGTGCATTTGTGACCACGTGACCTGATCTGACCCCTATAGGTGTTATTCTAACACTGTGGCTTTTTGCTGTGTGCCAATGTATACTGTTGTATACCAGTTGAAACCGTACTGGGTATTTCACTCAAGATTCACACACTTTTGGGTCTCCTAGATGCAAGGAAAAGTTCTGAGAACCTTTCTGTAGCCATTATGTTTGGAAAGTGTAAAGAATTAAGCAATAGTACAGATGAGCATGTTCCACTCCATGCACAAATCTGTGGTTTAACCAAAGCTGAGCAACTTTAATCTATATTTAGCTGTAGGCCGACCCCTAACCTTGAACCCAGACATGTACTGTAAAAAAGTGTAGCCTTTAGTGAAGGCATTTTATAAATTCATAGTTTTACTAAGTAGTTTGAACTAGCTTCTTGTTTAAGATTCTATTTATTGCCCGTTTTATTCTTTTGTGATTACATTTTGATATATTTTTTATGTATTTTTACACAGTGAACACATCTTGACTTTGCTTTGTTTGAGCTATTTCCCAGCTTTAAATGAGACCAGCAGTACGGACTCTGAATGTAGAAATCTCAGGATCATAAAAGCGATAAAACTCCACTACTTTCTATTATGCTTCTCTTACACTCACTAAGATCAGTATTCGGGCTCAATCATTACAGACAAGTGTGAATGTTCATCTGCATGTGTGTGTATGTGTGTGTAAGTGGCAGTGTGACAATGTATCAGGAAAAAGTGCTACACCATCTTAGTCTCTTGCACTGTCAATCTGTATTATTAGAGACAAAAGATGTAATGTTTTTTGCAATGTATTCATATAGGAGAAAAGTGCATTTTCTGACTTTGAATAAAAGCTTACAAAGTAGTAGATCCTTTTTAAAAAAGAAAAAAAAAACTGCAAGTTCCTCTCTTAGCTGCCTGTGTAAGCTGTTGCCTTTTATTAACTTAAACTTATTTATTTTTTTCTTTATTCAGTACAGTAAATAAAAAGACAGTATAATGTGCTATGATTTTGTATTGTGTTGTTTCATATGTAATTTAAATGGACTGTTTACATTCCTTGGGGTTGTGATGCCCACTTTATAATATATTGTTGATTGTTTTGAAATAAACTTTCAGAAACTTTACATTCAGCATCAGTTCATACTTTTTTACCCTGAATCCTGTCTCTGTATTGACATACTGACATATCCAAACAGCATTTGCACATTTATTCCATGCCAGAAGTGAAAAACACCCGACAGCTGGACACACACACACACACACACATGCAAACTTCAAGATGAATGAACAGATGAGAGCTTTTGTGTGTAGTCCGACTCTTTGTTGCAACTCTTTGTGCACAGCAGAGTAAGAAACATCCCACTGTCACTCGTCCAAGGACAATGGTTCCTGCCTTTCTTTCTGGACATGGGGGTCGGAGGCCGTAAATAAAATCTAGGGCCACTTCTTTTGTGAGGCAACTTTCTCTTTTTAACAACATCTGTATGCTAATGCAGTGACAGAAGGGAAGGGCGATTTGCAAGTCTATCGGAGGGCTCTGGGTCTTTAGGCAAGATTACCATCGACAGTGCAGAGATACAAGATAAAGGAAAAGGTTTGATATATGGGGGTATAATGGCATACACCATGATGACGATATGTGAAATAGTTATACTAAAATGCTATTTATTTATATCTGACTAGACAACTCAGCCACTATGAATCTAGACACTATGAATTTGCAACAAATAATCATTTAGTTTACAATACATCATACATCATTTTCGGTTTCATTACCTTCTGGGAGGCATTCAATACAACATTTATTTTACTGTATGTTCTAGAAACCTAAAATTTATCACTGTATGTTATACCTTATTTCTAAAACAGTGTTTCCTATTGTTAATGTCATTTAATTTGAAATTATGAAATTGCTATGCCAAAAGCCATGATGCTGGGTTTTACGCTCATCATATTATGAATTTCTGATACCTTTTTGCTCTTAAGGTCAACAGAATGGGCTGACACTTGATAAATTAGCCATAATGAGCATCATTTAGAAATAAATAAACAAGACCCAGCTATATACAGTAAAAGCCTCCAATGGAGTGCAGCTCAATCAGTTCAATAACAGGGAGTTTTATCTGCAGTCCTGTATGTCTCTAGTTTTTTTTTGTTTTTTGTTTTTTCCCTACACTAACAATCTTAATAAACCTAGTCGGTAATTAGTTAATTAAATCAGGTGGGTCATAGTAGGAAAATCAGCAATATCTATTGTATCCCAGCTATAGAATGCAGCAGTTGATTAAAAAAAAAAAACTTCTAGAGTATAAGAGGTTAAGATACCAGCATGCTCTTACTATGAAATCTAAAATGGTTGTATATTTTGTATTATGTTATAAACAATGAAATTACTGGAATATCCTCAGTGGAAAATAGACTGGAAAATGTGTGTTATATACAGAATACTTGCCTGTAGATTCTGGAAGTGCCTCCAAATAAATGGTGTGGTGATTGTTGATCGGGTGCAGCCACTTCAGCACATTCATTAAACAATAGTAAAAGAAAGAATAAAAACCGAATAATTTAATCAAACCAAGTTGATATGCACCATGAACTCTGCTCATGTTACACATTTCGTAATAGTCTGTGCCTTATGTTAAGAGGTGTGTGTAGCTGGCATAATAAGAGTAAAATAAATACATATTTTTGTCTACATTTAGGCCAAAATGATGACATAAAAAATATGTTACAAAGGTTTGCTCTTTCCATGCTCTTTTAGGTCTTTCCATGTTTGCCAACGTATTTTATTATTCTAATGACTTAAACTTAAGGTGTGGTTGTTAAATTATTAATGAGGTTGTGTGAAAGAATCCTTTTGATGTGGTATGGCAGCTCAGAGAGAAGAATATAAAGTAAGATACAGTTGATCAGTTGACCACTAGAGGGCAAACACAAAATTCTTAATTCTAGGAAATTCCAGTAAAAATAAGTAGTCGTTTCCTTACACAATCACACATGGTGCTATATGTACCATAGATCCTATTTCTACGTTTTAACACACTGTTTAAGGCTAAGATCAACCCACTTCATTATAAAGCCATTTTAAAGAAGATTCTAGCAGTTTCTCTAATAAAACAAAGCATGCCCTGCTGCTGAATACACTGTTTAACAGAATTTAACATTTTCTCAAAAATATGACATTGTAAACAGACCCTGTGATGTGCCAGGAACTGTGAAATTCATTTGTATGGCTATCATACCTTAATTAATAAGATTCAAGCCTGTGTTATGACCTTGCATAGAATTGAAAAAGCATTCACATCATTTTATCATTAGTGTTTCCCAAGCCTGTTAATCCTCTGCACGGACTCCATCTGTTTGCAGCATTTAAAAGCCAACGATGGGGAAGAGCCAAACATCTAAGGAATGGGACATACTCAAGAACTTGAGAGACATCTGGTGGCTGGGTTAAGAAAGAAACATTGAGCTGAGTCATTATACACACACAGTAGTAGTGTTTTTATAGTAATCTACAACCAAGATAAAATACTGACTGAAATTAAGTAAACGAAAGGCTAAAGGTACATCTTTTCCATCGCAAGGCTTCCTGCACACGCACACACCCACCCACACACACTTAGGGTGTGTAATTTAGACTAGCCAACCTACTAACCTGCATGTTTCTGGGAGGTGGGATGTAACCAGAGGAAACCCACATGGACACCCACAGGAAACCAGTATCCAGAGAAACCAGAGGTCAGTATTAAATCTTGGATCCTGAAACTGTGAGGCACCATTTAGAGTTGCCTCCATTCTATTTCATATAAGATCACAGTGATGTCTCCTTCTCATCTGTGCCTTACCGTCTACAAGAACATGTTGTAGAGCTATTCGCTAGCAGCTCGCAACTCTTGTCTACACGTGCTGCAGGTGTCCTCCAAGGTTATCCTCCTTTTATTTTCATTCTACATTGGTGTTATGAGCATTATTTTAAAACACTACTGACTCATATTCGCAATTGTAACTCTGAGTAGCTGTTTTTTTTGTTTGTTTGTTTTTGTTTTTGTACTTTGGACATATGTACACCTCTACAGGTTCTGGGAAACACTTTTCTTCATGGTGCCGGTGACCTCATCCATGCTATGTACATAATATTTATCACATACCTCATTGCGATGGTTCTCACTCTGTTTTTTTAAGAGTTCTCCATGTTCATACCACACATTGTTTACTGCTGATTCTGCTATTCGTAGCTGGGATACCTGCTAATTTAACTAACAGCTTTTCATTTTTGAGTGGTTCTACATTGTAATGAGCAGGCCCTAAGCTTATCCACAACTGGGTTCCATTGTACATGTCAGATCACATGAAAATCAGGTGAGTCTTGGATATATCCCTGCTGCTGATGCTTGTTTTGCATCACTGTTACTTTTACCAGACAAAGCACTATCTTACATGTATGCTGAATACAGATGCTCTGACTCCCTTGTGAAAAATTATAACAGTGCATGTAGCACACATTGCAATACATTTTTATTATGCTGCTAGCATTGGAGCAGTTTCCTCAATCTGCAAATTTTGACCCCTCTGTAAGGGAGATAATTAACCTGCTTCCTGAGAACATGTCCATCATGCTAGTGTGTGGTGAATATCATCACGATTGCCAGTGTGGTTCAGCCAGGCCACAACCTGCAGATCAGCTTCTGTTGAGAATGCTTGTACTGATGATGGCAGCAGCGTCAGCAATCTTTAGGCTTGCTCGAACTGCAGGCATTGACGAGAAGTCACCCTCCTGCAACTCAAACCCAAATACCACAGAGATAAACTTGTCCTTGTCTCAGTAGAGGAAGCCAAATTATTAGCCCACTGACAGTGCAGGATGTTTTTAGCAGAAGGAGCCAGTAGGGGTGTGTTCCCCACTGGACAGCGATAATCACCCGAGATGCTTATCTCACAGGTTGGGGGCTGTCTGGTACCACAGGGCTCCCAGGGGTGGTTGCCCACCTCTGGTGTAAGGTACACCAAACAGCTGGAGCTGATAGGGGTCCTGAAGCCCTTCTTGCTGGTTCTCAGATGTCGCCATGTTCAGTTCCACTTATATTAGCCATTAGGGCAGCAAGGGTCAGTGGCTTTCTTTGCTGTGCTGAAAATCTCTTCAGGCGGGCCTAACCATGACTAATTTAGGTGCACATGGGCATAGGTATGGTGGACTACATTTTTGAGACACCAACCAAAGAATGTGGTTAAGCAGCATAGGGGAGTGGTACAGGGACGTAGTGTCTACACCTTGGTAATAGACCAGATCTGGGAAAGGTTTGGTAAGGTACACATGGAGCGCTTCACCAGTACAACAAAGTTAACTGATTGCTGGTTGTGTTTCTCCCTGGTAAAGCTGCTCTGGATAACAAGAGGCCTCTCCCCCAGTTATGTGCCTTTTCTTCTCTACCACTGACTCCTTCCAATCTATATTATTCAGCAACTAGAACACAAAGCCCTGTATGTGGCCTTGAGATGGACAGAAAGACCTTGGTTTCTCCCGCTACTTTCACTGGGTGTTTGGTATCTCCAACCCCGATATATCTGTGTCTGTGGTTTGTCCCCTCGGACTGAATCACCAGCTGAAGACTATGATCTAGAGCCCAGGAAACACTTCTGAATGCAATTGCCTCCAGCACACAATCCATGTATGTTCTTAGCTGAAAATTGTTCTGAGAATGCTATCCACCTTATTGGCTGAATCCTGTGTACTGTCCAGTTTCTAGGATCTAGACTGTTCTTCATGGATTGCTGAACAGCGGCAAGTATCTATCTACCATGAAGGTGTATGTGGCAGCTATCACAGCACACCACAGCACCATGGATGGCAACTCTCTGGAGTCTCAAATGCATATTACTATCTTTTTAAAGGGACGAGATGCCTCCATTCACCATAATACTCTCAGAGCTCTGTATGTGGCATCCCACTTAAGTTGGAATATCCTAAAATGCTTTTGAGCCTATACATGAAGTTGGCTTGAAGGGGTGTTCTTAAAACTGCCTTTCAGCTAAGAGAGTTGGTGCATGGCACGCTTGGCAATAAACCTATTTTATGTGTTTGTGACCAAATGGACTCTGGAGTCCCTCTGTGAGTGAATCCACATTTTCCACCCAAGACCAGCTTTGTTAATCAGTCTATTGACCCTGCAGCCTCCAATGAGTGAGCCGACAGAGCATTCCATTCAGCGCTTAGTGCATGTCTTGTGTTATTTGGACCAGTCGGCTGCCATTTGATCCTCAAATCAGCAGTAATTGCTATGGAGGGTAAGACACAGTGGTTAGCCCACTGGGTGGCATTCACAACCAAGTTGGTATTTTTGAATGAGTCACTAAGGTGAACAAATCAGTACCTTTTATTCAGTTCCTGCTCAAGAGTTCAATGATTATCAAACAGATATGTATGCTACATTGTATCTGTTATCTGTCAGTATTTTTGAGCATCTGTTATTTTAGCATTAAATCAGTGTTTAAATTAACATTCAGATGGGATAAGTTTTCTGGACATTTGTCTGTTAAGCACCATTGCAGCATGACATCTGCAATGATTATATCCAATAACACTCCAAATCACAATTCATGCACAGGAAAAAATCTTTTGGAAGAGAACAGCATAAGAAGAAGAATCTCATACAGGGGTATAGCATGCCAGTAGCATCAGACAACAGACTAAACAGGGAAGGGAACAGGGATGAATGACCCAATTCTTCAGACATCACCTTCACCTTTCAGGTAACACTTCGAGTGGCATTGTGAGACTCTATCATCCAGCTTAAGCCTCTGATATATTTTCATCTGAGCCCTGGTGGTAAAAACATCCCTTTTATTGGTTGGATTGATACCTGAAGCACTAACACCTCATCACTCAACATAATGGCAGTGGGGTAGTGGTGGTTCCGTAGTTAAGTTTCAATGATTATGAGCCTAGCCTGCTGATCAGAAGGTTGTGAGTTCAAATCTGTATTGCTAGGCTTTCACTGTTATCAAAGGTGCTTAATTGTCTGCTCAACAGACGTCAATGTGCAAAGATCAGTCAACCAATTAGTCATGCAGCCTACAAAAATGCTGAGAGAACATTACACCAGCCTACAATAATACATCAGTATCCCAGCAGAGGTCGCTCTCCCCAAAGTACTGGCTGTTGTTAAGACAACAGAGTGCTCTCAGGTACAGCCTACTAACCCACCAACCCACTTGCTCTCACACAGTCATATGTTGTTTGGTGTTTATCTGTGTTATACTTGGATTGTCGTTTCTGACCTTGTATTGTTTTTCTATTCTTGCCCCAAGGTTCACTTTTTTAGTTTCTCTGGTTGAAAACTTAAAAGAAGTTTTAGACCTTACACTTTAGATTTTTCTCAGATTTTGCTTGACTTGCCTGCAAGTTTGCCTCCCTTGCCTCATCCATTTACCTAATAAAGCACATACAAATGGATGGTATCTGTAGATCTCTGCAGCAATTATTCACTGTTGCTGTTGCTCTGTACAATTTCTATGCCCCCCTTGACAACATTGACATGGTAGTAGCATATTAGTGTGTAAGCTCCTGATACAAGTGTATTAGCCATAGCAGTGGTGGGATTTTAAACACTGTACATTCACTGTACATTTACTAGCTACTTCATTATACACACCTACCTTTTGGTAGATGGTCCACCATTCTAGGATCATGAAGACAGGTTGATTGTAAATGCTACAATTCCTGCTTAATTGTTTTTCTTGGTAGAACATCAGAAATATTCCAAAAACTAGTATCCATTGAATAGATTCAAACATGATTTCTTGAGTAGATATACCAGGATTTTAATTGAGTGAACTCTAGTTATGTATGTGGATATATTATGATTCTAGGAACATCGATGAGGAGCCAATTCACATAAGGATTGACTAGAAAGGTGCTGAGAAATAACTTACACACTCACACCACTGGGAGGGGTGACATTAACCTTGTAGAGAAGGGGCACAGTGATGGCCAGGGAACAGTAGCACAGAATTCCTGGAGCAACACACTTCTAAGTTATCCCTGTAGGCCATGTTGATGACATTCATCACTCAGTTGGCTAGTCTCTGTTTAGACATGGGAGCTCTCCGCATCTTTATCTATGACAGATGAACAGTTGATGCTGATCTGATGACCATTGTCTGGTCAAATAGTACTGTAGGGTGCATATCTGCATAACAAGAAATACTTTGCAGGTTCACCTTTGTGGAACACTGCAAGGGAATTCAATTGTTTAACAAAGCTGGGCTATATGAACTTGGGTAGGAACCAACTGCAAGGTCATGGCACCCATGCATGCAAAGTGGGCTTCTGATGAGGTGATCACCAGCAAAAAGTCAGTCTTTAGAGAAAACTACTTCAGTTCAGTATCCTGCATGGGGTCACGAGGAGAGGTCTTAAGGGACTCCAGCACAAGGAGAATATCTCATTCTTTGGAAAGTGTGGCAGACGATGGTCCATTGCTCCCTTCAGAAAAGTTGTGACAACCATTGTCTAGCAACCAGTGCAGGATGGGATTTACCTTGGCGAAACACAGTTGACAATTTGGCATCAGTGAAGAGTTCCAAGTGCGGCATGTCTGTTTGTGTCCTTTTGTGAGTAATTACTCATGTGTGAGCACCCTAGAGCAAAGAAAAAAGAACAAGAGGATATGTCTTCCTTGTGTCTATGATGCACTAAATTTGGCAAGACTATTATATAATCCGGAATTTTGTTGATGCTGTTAATCATATCATACTCCATGTGTAATGATGCATCAAC
Source organism: Pangasius djambal (assembly GCA_022985145.1). Classification (NCBI taxonomy): domain Eukaryota; kingdom Metazoa; phylum Chordata; class Actinopteri; order Siluriformes; family Pangasiidae; genus Pangasius; species Pangasius djambal. The sequence continues at coordinate 24,265,948 of CM040980.1, read as the reverse complement.
TGCATGATTTACATTTAGTAGCAGGAATTGATATTTGCAATGGATAAATTAATTCAGGCAGTTGTATTTAATAGCTAGGTGAAGTTGCCTATTAATTCTGACATCCACAAAACCAGAGAAAAAACTTTGAGGCCTTCACACGAGGTCTGCAGAAGATAAGTTTGGCCTGGCGTCTACACCGAGAATGTGTCTAAGAGGTGTTAAGTGCAATTTTGGATTAATGTTCAGCCAGATTTTGAATGTTACACCTCCTGTTACACCACCATCCACATCAGCACAGATGGCTTCATTTCTGACCATTAAAATATCAACTGGTCAAGAATAGGGAAAAATTGTTGTGCAACCAAATTATTATTACCACCATACTAATAAGCCATACTTGCAAAAACAGAGATGAAATGAACCGTAACATTTGCTACATTACCTTTAGGTCATCTGGGTTTAGCAACCCTGTCAGCCATTAACTGGTAGGGATGGGCGATACCACTTTTCGATCCGATACCAAGTACTTTCAAGACAAGTATCGCCGATACCGATACTTCTATGAAATATTTTTATGTAAGTGATTTTATAGTGTCTTTTGAGCCATCATTATTAATATTAAATAAACTGCAATAGACATGAGATCTTTTTTGCTACATTTATTAAAAAATACTGAACACTATTAATCAAATAGCAACTTGTATAACAAATATATAACACAAGAGCAATAAATCCTCTGTCTTCTACAACTGAGATTGGCTGGAGGTCCCTTACAATCATCTCTCCTATGCTTCTTGTAATTTCTGATGCGCTCTGTGAGTCATCTATAAAATATAATACATATATTATGTTCTTAAAGCTGTGTTACAGGCATTAAGAATTTATAATGATAGTAAATCCCTCCCAGGTATTACTTGACACTTAAACTATGTAATTTACTTAATAAACATGTTTTAAATTCTATAAATAATATATAAATGATTTCATTAAGAATATCCACCAGATATCAGGTAACAGAAATAGATATAGGCTGATGAAAAAATGTATAAAAGGTTTTAATAAAAATCCTACTCTTTAAAACAAAATATCCCGTTTAAATACTTATATGCAGCGTAATATTCTGCTCCACATGAAATACTGTAATATCTTCATATCTGAAACAATTTGTATTGTACAGAGTATAGCTATGATAAATATGACTCAACTTTTTGTATTCAAATAATCTAATGACCACTTAGTACCTGGATAATGTCCACCTCTCTGAAAGGATTCTGCTAAAGAGCTCTGCCTCAAGCCAGAAGATGGGGGTCATGTCTGTGGTATTGCCACAGTGGCGTATTGTTTTTTGACAAATGTCACATGAAGCTTTGTCATTAATAACTGGAGTGAAATAACTCCAGATTATGCTTCTTTTTCTTTCAGTCATGACCGCAGCCATGCACTCAAACGAACCCCTTTTAAACCTGCCTTGGACTGAGTGAGCGAATGCTGTTAGGCGGTGATACAGCAGAAGAAGTTAGTTATAGTAAGTTAGTTAGTTAGTTAGTATAGTTAGTTATAGTTCCCATTGACGTTACGATTTAAGTGTATTTATATACTATACGGCATACTACTTCTATGAAAATGTTCTAAAAATCACTTGTTTAAAAAAACAGATAGGATCGATACTTGTTTTTGAGAATCGATTCTTTTGATACAGTGGCAGTATCGAAAATATCGATACTTTAGGATCGATCCGCCCATCCCTATTAACTGGGTGATTTATGTAAAGTAATTTATATAAATCTTGCTTACCACTTCTCTCTATGTGTCTATTTATGTATATCATTTTTGTACATTTTGTCAACATGTTTTACTTGTTAAAATATTCTAGTAAGAATAGTTACTTGTTTCTAACATTTAGGACAGAATCATAGCCATATATCCCATGCATGGACATAAAACCACTGTAATCACTGTCTGTGCTGTAGGTTGTGAATGTTTCCCTAGAAATTAGCTGTACTTAGCTAATTAAAGCAGTTTTGCTGAACTCCTACTCGTCAGAGGGTTAATAATATAAGCGACGATGTAACATTACACTGGAGGAAGGAGCTAGAGATGGAGGAAGGCTTCTTCAAGAACAATGAACTCAGGAAACAGGAAATGGTACTGTAGCTGTATAAACACATAAAACACTTACACAAGCACACCAGGCACAAAAGGATACACAGAATAGTACTAAATAATTTTAAATGTAAATGAATATAAAACAAACAAATAAATAAATAAATAAATAGGGCTATGCTTTTAGAGCATATTAATTAAATAGGTCTTTATTTTTCAAAAATTATTAAAATTAAAACTTTCAAAAATAATTAATACTTTAAAAAAGAGAAAACTATAAAACAATAACACGCAGAAACTCACTGTGCCACTCTATAAAACCTGGTTCAGGCCAATATTTTTTTAACAAAAAAAATATTGTTGTAGATTTTGACAAATTGCTATCGACAGCTCTTGGATTTTTACAAGGAAAAACCCTGACGTTGGGGATGCCATAACTAAAATCTCTTCTAGTTGGGTTTTGTTATAATTACTGTCATTTTTGTGAGATGATATAATGTTTTAGACTATCAGCATTCTGGCAGCAGCTTTCTGGACAAATGAGTTAGGCCAGATAAGAGTATAAGTTGATAAAAGAAAAAAAAACAAGTTTCTCAATGTCAGCAGTTAGAGAGGATTGTGTGCTGCTCTGGAGATGTTACTGACCTGGTTGTCAAAACTATAGCCTTCAAAAATCTCTCCATAATTACTTTTTGATGTGAATTTTGGCTGGGGTGTCTGGCTTTCTGTCCTGTTTGGCTATGGTTTTTTTTGGCCCACTGAGGGGTGGAAATTTTTGCGAATATCTGTTTTATGTGCTCCATTTCCAGGAACAAAAAACAATGCAATGGCACAATATTATGTAACCACCCTGCCTTTAACTGAACCTAACTGTGTACTATTTTGACCAGATGCCAGAACACCAAATACATGGGGGAGTGGCAGTTTTCTGAAGTCTAATGCAGCAACAGTCAGCCTCTGTCCCACTCCTTTCTGGATTAGTATGGTTAGGTAAATGCTAAGGAAACACAGCATAACACATGCAATCTGTAATGATTTCATGTAGGTGGGTCAAGCTAGGGACATTTCCATAGCCCTGAACAGTAAAGGCTGTTAAAGTTAGTGCTGTCCTAAAACAACATGCAGCATTCCATGATACAAGTATCCATCTCTGTAAGTGTTTTTTCATGGTTTCCCGTTGTTTCTCTTTCTTTGAAAAAAAAGTAGTAGATTAGGACCAGAATAGGCCAGAGAAACACTGCAGGGTTATTTATGGTCACAAGTTGAGAGGGGAAAATAGAAGTTGGTCCTTTCTGCAGGCAAGAACTGTTACAGCACACAGTGCAGTGTGTACACACATGGCCTCCCTCACAAGGAGATTTGAAAAGCCATTTCTTATAATTCTGTCCACAATGAAACACTTCGCCAGACCACAAAGGATAATACAATTATTCTATTGCCTAGCTAAGATAATTTTATATGCAATGGTAGAGCTCTTATTAATGCACATTGCATCCTATTTTGCCTGTGCAAAAGCATAAATAAAAAGAAAATATGCCATACTGTATATATTTCAGAGCTACCTGGTTGTATAGTTGAAGTATATGGTATCCTACATGGACACAGGGAGAACATGTGAAACTCCACACTGACAGTATCCTAAGCTAAGGATCAAACCAAGGACCCTGGAGCTCTGAGGAAGCAATGCTATCTGGCTAACTTCTGTTTTGATTTGAGTGCATGTTTGGCATTGAAAGATCAATGGTAACCTTCTAACAGAGGCAACCAGAGATTTTGGGCTAAAATATCTTGGCACTCAGCAGAATTTATGAAGAATCTTCACAACAAACACAAACCAGCCCCAGAGCATCATATTTTACACTGGTTATTTTCAATAGTATTTAGGGGGGCCAATAATCTGTTCCATATAATTTTGAGGGAAAAAAAATGCTATTATCTTTTAAAAAAGCTCTTATTATCTTGACTGTTTCAAACGTACTCAATTCTAGATGTACGTACACAGAATAGCACCTAAGAGAAGCAATTCCAAGCAACAGCAGAATCTATTCATTGTTTTTTTAGGACTTGAAACACTTGTAGAATATTATACAGAAGTATTGTCCACCAAAATGTCTTTTATGAAGAGGAAATTGCTTTGGTGAAATCAAAATGACCACATTAGTCAGGCTTGCCTGCTCACTCAACACTATTCAACACATTTCATCCGTGTGCACGCAAAACAGGTTCAAAATGGATTCATTGTCATCCTCAAGGTGAATGAAAATCTTTTTCACAACTGAGCAATCTGATACCAGAAAATTACCATTCAGGTTACAGTTGTATTTGTGTCTTGTCATGCTTCAGAAAGCATGAGAAAAAATCAGAAACATTAGTAGCATATACACCTAATACTCTATAACAGATATTCTCAACAGCATCTACAGAGGAATCTTCTCATCAATAATCATTGTAAGGATTCTCACAAATTAATTTGTATAAAATGTTGCGAATCATTGCGATTAGGGTGAGACATGAGGTTATCATTACAATTTCATTGCTAACATATCAACTTCTTCATAATTTTGCACTTTACTCCGCCTACTGCAAGAGTTAATTATTTCGGAAGCAAAATTTCACAAATAAGTAACATAGATGAAGCAATATGGCAGAGAATCAAGAAAACATCCTCCTTTGAATGACTTAAAACACTTTCATAACTACACCCAGAATATTTCCCTGCCGGCAATATCTCCACATCTGTGCCACTATGGTCTCACATATGTAGCTACGAATACTGAGTCCTATATAGTTACTATATGTAGATATTGAAAATGAAAAGCAATATAAAGCCAAATTAAAACTTAAAGAGTAGAAAATGTGAATGTTTTGTGAATGTGAATGTGAAACAGTAGAGAACAGTCCAAGACAGGCTGTGTGTGTGGGAATGTTTTAATATGTATATGGGGACCATTGTCCCCAAAAGAACAGGAATAATTTGAATAGGAAGAATTAGGAATAATCTGATAATTTGACCTGTGGGACATTTTTTTTAACAAAAGCTGCAGCTTTTATTTAAAAAACTAAAAGAACCAAGTTTTCCTTTTGGATACTGAGGATAAAGCAAGGGTTAGATTTAGGCATAGTAATAGCAGCAATTAGCTGCATTAATAATTATGGCCCTCACAAGGATAGTAAGACAAATGTATGTGTGTGTGTGTGGGTGTGTGTAATGCTGATTTATTTCCAAACAGAATGTTTGATAGAATGTAATAGTCAAACACTGAGCATATTTTTCTGTATTATGAAATCCAGCAAGACGGTCAGTGTGGCATTTGGCTTTTTCAATTTTCAGTCATTTTCTTATATCAGTCATTTAAGTCAGTTAAAAGGAAATTTCTACCTTGAACTTATAGTCTAATTGGAGTTTCTGTGCATGTTTTCTTGTGCACATGTTCACGTGGGTTTCCTCTGGTTCTCCGGTTTCCTCCCACCTCCCAAAAACATGCTGGTAGGTGGATTGGCTGTGCTAAATTTACCTTTAGCTATGAATGAGAGTGTGAATGTGTGCGCATGGTACCATGTGATGGACTGGCATTCCATCCAGAGTGTATTCTCACCTCACGCCCATTATTCCCAGGATAGACAGGATAGAGTGACAGTAAATAAAACTCTAAGTAAACACTTTTAGTTTTCCTTTGCTGTTACATTTATTGCAAGGCCACAGCTCTACATTTGTGATGAACACATTATGTGATTAAACATTAGTTCCCTTACTTATTTTTCTTCCTTGTTGAATACTCAGTAACTTTAATGCTTCCTGAAAGGCAACAGAAGAAGTATTATCAGCACTAATTTAAAACATGACATTGACCCCTTGTTTTAAATTTAGCACAGCTTCTTTTTGTGAAATCAGAAAATTCCCCACATACTAGTAAAGCAGAACATGTGTCAAATAAACACCCTGGCTCTGTAGTGCAGAGCAGAAACTGCCCCCAACAGAAACAGCCCATATTCTCAGAGTTGTTCTACAGTTTCCCAGTCAGTTTCCATGCCATTTAGTTGAAGTGGTCTGTACTCGGAAACTGTGTTATAGGGTCACATGGTGGTACTTTCGTTTATACACAAGCTATTAAAATCATGTTCCCCCTCCAATATACAAGCCTTCACAGCAACAGACAGCTCAAGACAGCTCTCCAACAGATAGCTCAAGCTTATGACTGAAACACTGTCACTCAATTAAATGAGGGTACATCCTTTTCAATGTTGTGAAAACTCCACACTTTTTCCCAAGCATTACTAAATCCAACAAAGCATTCTTTAAGGAATGCACCATGAAAGCCAAGTAAACAGTTAAGTAATACTTCAGTGATTCCTTCAGCTTTGTTGGATGACGGTTCTACAAGGACTAGAAAGAAAGTTGTAGGTTCAGAATTGTTAATTGCACATCTCACATACACAGTTAAACACGCTGTCTTGCTCAAAGATGTGCTCTCATCAAATGAGAACTGTAATCTTTGGCCTAGTAGATATAATGCTGGCTGTCAAAAAAATAAGCATTTCCTTTGAGATGGAGTTGAGTATTTCTGCACAGAAAACATTAAAAATGTCTTACTCACCCCATTCATATTCCATACAGTCTTTTTTTTATTTACAAGGCCTATAACTTTTGCTGAAGTAATAAGCAGTACTGAACATGGATTTTGTTCATGCAGTGGCTTCCTCTTGTGCTTTAAGGAAGCTTGCATTCAGTGTTTTTTCTTGTCTTTTTTGTAGAATTGTGACTGCCAGGTTAGGAGCTCTGTAGAAGGTTATGTTCCTGTATTTTTTTTTTCTTAATGATGCAAGTTGTTTCTCTTTTGTATATCCATTTGCACTAACTCACAGTTACTAACAGTTTTGCCATCCACTTGATGATGCAAGTTGTTTCTCTTTTTTATATCCATTTGCACTAACTCACAGTTACTAACAGTTTTGCCATCCACTTGAAAAAGTGTATCTTTGCAATCCTATTCTGTGCACCAAGCCACATGCCTTGGTGCACACAGAGCAGGACTGCCAAAAGTCCATCTTTGCAATCCTGTTCTGTGTGCACCAAGGCATGTGGCTTCTTTGCAAACAACCCAACTTTTGGTATACTATAAACAGAAATGGATAGATTTTCTTGAGGTATTCATATTGGGAAATATTCCAGTAACTGGTCAAATTATCTTCTGTAACTGACTGTGAGCTTGGACATTGCTGCTGCTACTCTGGGCCGTGGCACTGCTGCTGCTTCCTGGGCCAATGCAGAGCTCTAGTTTGTGATTCATGTTATACTATATGTGATTATTTATAGTATGGATAAGGGCGTCTGCCAAATGCTATAAATGTAAAATGTGTGATGGTCTTTTGGCCCTATAGTATATATTACTGGGCTAACAATAAAAAAAGGACTTTTATACATGTTGTTTTATGAATTTGTGACGTAGAGTAAAAGCTACATCCATAATAACTGATCATTCAACAGTCACACTCAATCATGTATGCAGACAGATGCTCCAATATTCAGAGTTTCCTGATTGCTTTAGCAGACACTCCACAACACACAGCCACGAGGAATTCTATCTCCATTCGTATCTTAGTTTTTGCTGTTACTGATTATATCTTATGTACATATATAGACAGCTAAGTCTTAAATGTCTCAAAATAGTATACACAGAAATTAGGAATAAAATCAGCTTTCAAGCTTGTCCTTCTGTGAAGAGGGTACAGGAAATTTGTTTCTCTTAGTGATGTATTTCTGCTCTTTCTGCTGCTTTGCATTAACTAGATAGTGACATGTTGCTCTGTTTCAGTATTCCAAGTGGGGAAAAAAAACAGAAGAAAAGCCTATAACTCATTCTTTTCTATCATTTTCCCAGCCCAGGGTCGTCACTGGCAGGATATTTTTGGTTAACCAAGCAGTGACATTGAAATCTTAAAAAAAGAAAAAAAAATCCCAGCAATAGTGCTCTACTAAGAATGCCAAAAGGGTCATAAATGCCTCAAAATGTATTCCTTTACTGCACACCCATAAACGCTAGTAGATGGTTTTCATGCCTCATGAAGCATAAATTACGGGTCACTAAGGCACTTTTGATGTATTGAAATGGATAAATGTAAACCATGTCAAACAGATAGCCTCAAAGTAACATGTTAAAATATGTCAAATAAGTGTCCGTCAAGTGGGCTCAGATATATCAAATGCATTCAATTCATTATCAGATTTTAAGCTATTTAAGGGATAGGCACACACACACACACACACACACACACACACATATACTGAAATATATATATATATATATATATATATATATATATATATATATATATATATATATATATATATATATATATACAGTCAGGTCAAGTATATGGACAATGACAGAGTTTTTTTGCCTTTATACACCAGCACAATGGATTTGACATAAAACAATCAGGATGTGATCGAAGTGTAGACTTTCAGCTTTATTTAAAGAGGTTCCACAAAAATATGGCATTTACCATTTAAGAATTACAGCCATTTTAAGCAAAGTACCTCCATTTTCAGGGGCTCAAAGGTATTTGGACAACTGCCAACATGGCCAGGTCAGGCCGTCCAAGCAAATTCACCCCAAGAGCAGACCGCAATATGCTTAAAGAAGTCTCCAAAAACCCTAAAATATCATCACGGGTCCTACAGCAAGCCCTTGCTACAGTTGATGTCAAAGTGCATGAATCTACAATCAGAAAGAGACTGCACAACTTATCATGGGAGGTGTGCAAGGAGGAAACCTTTGCTGTCTAAGAAAAACATGAGGGCAAGACTGAAGTTTGCCAAAGAACACATAGACAAACGCCAAGACCTCTGGAATAATGTGCTTTGGACAGATGAGTCTAAAATTGAATTATTTGGACACCATAACAGAGGGCATGTTTGGCGTAAACCAAATACAGCATTTCAGCAAAAGAACCTCATACCAACTGTGAAACATGGAGGTGGAAGTGTTACGGTTTGGGGATGCTTTGCTGCAGCAGGACCTGGCCAGCTCACCATCATAGAATCCACTATGAATTCTACATTGTATCAGAAGGTGCTTGAGGAACATGTGAGACCATCTGTCAAAAAATTGAAGCTGAAGCTGAAGTGGAACTGGACCTTGCAACATGACAATGACCCAAAACATACCAGTAAATCCACCAAGGACTGTCTGAAAAGTAAAAAAATTGAGAGTTCTGGAATGGCCAAGTCAAAGCCCAGATCTAAATCCTACTGAGATCCTGTGGGGTGATTTGAAATGGACTGTGCATGCAAGAAACCCCTCAAACATCACACAGCTGAAAGAATTCTGCATTGAGGAGCGGGGGAAACCTTCTTCCAGTCGATGTCAGAAACTGGTAGAGGGCTACAAGAAGCATCTCATTGAGGTTATTTCAGCCAAAGGGGGAAACACTAGCTATTAGGGCATAGGGTGTCCTTTCTTTTTCCTCAGTTGAAATACTCATTTTTGTTGATTTCTTGTGTTTAATAAGTGAAAACAAAGTGACTTTTTGTTGTTTACATGCAATTACATCACTTTCATCTACAGGTACAAATTAAAACAAGAAAGATCATAAATTGACATGTTGACATTTCTTAATAAAGAACTGAATATTTAATGGGGTGTCCTAATTTTTTCTCATGACTATATATACACACATAATTGTGACACATTTCTAGGTGGCAAAAGTATTCACCCCCTGGGTGTAGTACCACCTTTGGCTGCCATTACAGCTGCAAGTCTTACGGGATATGTCTCGAACAGCTTTGCACATCAGGATCTTGATATTTTTGCCATTCTTCTATACAAATTTGTTTGGGTGACGTGAACGGTAATTTTCAAGTCTTGCCACAAATTCGCAATCGGATTGCGTTTTGCGTTTTGACTGGAACGTTCTACTGTTCTCGGTTTTGTTCTCCAGTGTAGCTTTGGCAGTATGCTTAGGGTCGTTGCTCTGTTGGATGGTGAGCCTCCGTCCCAGTGTGTTTTCTTGTAGGACTGCTCTGTATTTGCTTCCATCCATCTTGCCTATTTCAAGTCCTTTTCAGTTCCAGGTAAAAACTACAACCTGAAAAACAAAACATTATACTTAAGGCAGTTGTGTTTAACCAAATGCAGTGAAATTTCATTTCTGAGTGTAGATCTCTAAAGAGAATGTCTGCTGTAAATTTACCCAGAATCACTGTGTAACTGTAACCGAAGGAACTGAGACAGACCCTCCCGCGCGTGCACACACACACACACACAGGCACACACACACACACACAGACTGCACAACAAAAGAAGATGCGTACGAACACTGCTGCTCTGCGCAGGTAAAGCATTTTAATGTTCCTCTCATTTCAAAGTTTTCCATTTGTAGTGAAATATTTTACAATCTAAATATTTTTTTTAATTAATTACTTTCTAGGCATAGTTTCGTTTTCGTTTTAAGAGGCGTATAACGGTTTTTAACTCAACATTCCACACTAGACTACTTAAAGCGACTTTAATATTTTTTATTTACTGCTGAAAAACATCCCTTGTGCCAAAAAAGATGACAAAAACAAGGGGAAAGAAAACCTCTTCCGACTTCTCCGACTTATTATACAGTGATACTGTGTGATGACGATGGTAGTAAACTGCAGGGCTCCTGGGTGTGTTAGACGTAAATCTACTGTGAACTTGTGGAGTTTAGTTTACACGTTAAACTTTAGTGTATCTCCTGAAAAGTAAAGTTACAGCCGTCTTAGAGGCAAAGCTTGTGCTCTTGTGTGTGTCCATAATTACTGTCGAGTTTAAAAAAAGTGCCCTTCTTCCTATTTCCTACAAACATCAGTACTGATTTCTATTACACTTGGATTGTAGTGCATTGTGGAATGTTGTGCTTTCATACGTGGCTACAAAATGGCAAAACTTGCAAAGTAGTGTACTATGAGTTAAGAAGGGTGTGGTTACCGCACACTTCAGCCAAATTACATCTAAACTGGAAGTGCTGCAACTTTTTTTTTTTTTTTTTGGCATGTCCATGTTATGTGTTCCCTGCTGAAAAAAAAAAAAAACAGTAGAAACCATCAAAGAAATTGTAAACGTTTCCACTACAAATACCATTACAAACCATCAGCTAACCATTAAAACCATTACCATTAGTGGTCGTTAATGGTATACCACCAATAGAAGTCAACAAATTACCAGTAGAGAGCCAAAAGGACCATTACAGTTTCCATTAAAACCAATACAATTCCTGTTATAACCATTACAAATTCTATGAGGGTTATTTTTTTCAGCAAGGGCAGAATTCATCTAATTTCTGAAATATACGTAGAAGTAGTAAAAGTACAGTATTGTACACAATGAGAGAAGCAGGATGTTTTGGACAGGTTGATGTGACGTAAATACGTAACTTACATCAGACATTTCAAATATCTACTGGTTTTACCTCCTACTTACTGCCCCAGAAGCACTTAGCTTTCACAAATGATGAAAGATTTTGTCCAAAACATCTTGCTTCTCTGGAAACTTTGTGTACTACGCTGAACTTTTACTACTTCTACTATTATTATTGTGGTACATTGCAGTAACCTCCTGGATTCTTCTTCAGAATTATATACACTCTCATTTCACCTCATAGTACCACACCCTTTTAGCACACCCTCTTCACCTCATAGTACATTCATTTGCAAGTTTGCCGTTTTGTAGCCATGTATGTAAGCACAGTGTATTAACATTCCACAATACACTGACCATCCACTTTAATAGGAACACCTGAACATTTATGCAGTTATCCAGTCAGCCGATCATGTGGCAGCAGTGTGATACATAAAATCATGCAGATACAGGTTAAGAGCTACAGTTAATGTTCACATCAGCCATCAGAATGGGGGGAAATGTGCTCTCAGTGCATTTGACCATGGCATGGTTGTTGGTGCTACACAGGCTGGTTTAACTATTTCAGAAACTGCTGGGACTTCCAGCGATTTTCACACAGAACAGTCTCTGGCAGTTACTCAGAATGGTGCAAAAGCAAAACCATAAAGACGGTGAGCAGCAGTTCTGTGCGCAGAAACATGTTGCGATAGGTCAGACAGAGAATGGCCAGACTGGTTCGAGCTGACAGAAAGGCTACAGTAACTCTCATAACCGCTCTTTTACAACCGTGGTGAGCAGAAAAGCATCTCAGAATGGACAACATGTTGAACCTTGTGGCAGATGAGTTACAACAGCAGAAGACCACATCAGGTTCTACTCCTGTCTGCCAAGAACAGGAATCCGAGGCTACAGTGGGCATAGGCTCACTGAAACTGGACAGTTGAAGATTCGACAAACATCACATGGTCTGATGAATCCCAGTTTTCTACTGCGACATGCAGATGGTAGGGTCAGAATTTGGCATCAACAACATGAATCGTAATAGTATAGTGTAATAGTATGTAATAGTATTGCGAATGATTTCTTGGCATGCATTGAGTCCCTAACTGTCACTCAAGCATTGATCAGGTGCCATAGTCTATCTGAGTATTGTTGCTGACCATGTGCATCCCTTTATGGCCACAGTTTACCCATATTATAACGGCTACTTCCAGCATGATAATGTGCTATATCACCAAGCAAAAGTCTTCTTTAACTGGTTCCATGAACATGACAATGAGTTCAGTGTACTTCAATGGCCTGCCCAGTCATCAGATGTGAATCCAATAGAGCACCTTTGGGATAGGTAAATGAATGTGCAGCCAACAAATCTACAGCAATTATGTGATGCCATCATGCAAACATGGACCAGAATTTCAAAGGAATGTGTCCAACACTTTGTGGAATCCATGCCATGAGCAGCTGAGGCTTTTCTGAGGAACTCCAACATGTGTTTAAAGCTCATTTAGAGGCCTTATTATTAATTCGGTGATTTTCCTCTTGCTGCTGAGGACTAACTGCCTAATTGAGATAAGATACATTTATATGATGATATGATATATGATGATGTATTTTAAACCTGAGCAACATTACTGTGGGTAAATAAATAAGAATAAGTCTTCTGAATCTTCACAGTACAATATAACTATGATATTGCTGTGTGATTTTCTTTAAAATGGAAAAATACACATTCTGTGGATGATGCAAAATGAATGTATAGTGTCCATTATATTCTTTCTGTCTGTTACAGTAAATACCGTTTCATATTGTGTGCTTGTCATTAATTGATATATTAATGACAGCCCCATCCTATAGCTTAATATTTTTTTCAGTTTTCAGTAAGCCTGTATAAAGTGCATGATCATGTTTTGTGCATCAATTCAGAGAAGAGGTCCTGAACCACCCCCTACTGTCAGGACCGTGCATGACAACTGTCCCTACCAAATAATACTGGTCTTTTATGGTTGCAGCCATCATACTATCATGCCAGACTGTCTGAATCCTGAATTCTTGAGTGGAGTTTTAAGTCTTCCTGCATTTATGAGTCACTCTGTGTCAAAGCATTATCTGTGCATAAGTTTATTTACAATATATGCATATAAAGCATTCATTTAACTTGTTTCTACTCTAAATATGATACTGCAGTGGTATTTTTGAACCTGCTTAGGTTAGCACTGCCTGAGATCCACTCATAGTGTAAACAAGGTGCCAATTTCCAGTGAAGCCTTAAAAATCCTGTGTTATTTCCTACAGCCCACTTTTTGTGGATGTATACTGGGTGTTACTCCATGCCGTTGTACCCAAATGATTTGCCAAACGTGAATCAGACAGTTCATTATAAAGCAAATACATTTGTGCAGTACTCTTTTGTGCAGTACTTTTTTTTTTTGCCTGGCCCATCTGTCACTTACCGTTTACCATTAAATGTGCATTCATTTGGCTATGAAGGTAACATGAATTGGCATTCAGGACCCAAATGAGGGGTTTGAATACAGTTCAATGTTTTTCTTTGTTTAAAAAAAATCTACTTTTTTTTTTTTTTTTTTTTTTTTTTTAAAAAAATTTTTTTTTTTTTTTTTTTTTTTTTTTTTTTTACAGAATGTATTTTGTTGTTTGCCATAAATGCATTTTAAAGAACTTTTGCAAAGATGTAAAGCAGTGCAGACTACAACCCTGAAGAAGAATAATACATAGTCCCTCATTATTGATCAGCTGCTCAAACTGTTTGAACATGTCTGTCCAGCACAGGAGAGCAAAGGCAGGCCTCCCAAGTGGCACAACAGTAAAGCATTTGACTACTGTCAAGTGTCAGATTCGATGCCAGAGCCATCCACAGCTGGGAGACAAGGGAGAAAAATTTGCCGTGATCTCTGGGTGGGAACAATGCTTTAATCTCTGTCCACTGTCAATCACAAAGATACTAGCAAATTTGCAGGCATCTGTGAGATCATGTATGGGGAAGATGGCAGTAGTGCTTTCCTCGGGGTATGATGCACTGCCCTGTGACTCAGCAAGTTCAAAGATGCAGTTAGCTGGCTTTACATTTCTCAGAGGGAGCACTCCAGAGAGCTGAAAGGGTAAACTCCAGGAAGCCTGAGTCCTTTGCGCCTCTTTCAAACCAGTTGCCTTCTCTATCCATTATATGTATATCATCATCCTCAAAGCTTGTCCTTCTGTTGTAGGTAGACTGCTATGTCCTGACCTGGGCATTTGGTAGTCCTGCAAAAATGGCCCAATATGTTACATAACAAACAGTAATTTTTATGCGTGCACACACAGCACTGAACTCCCAAGTTTAACAGTAGTTTTTTTTTTGTTTGTTTGTTTTTTTTTTCTTTACAGGACAGCACAAGTCTCAAAGCAGTTTGTTTTTCCAAGGACCCTCTTCATCACAATGATCTGTTTTGTGCTCATGTATTTCTTTTATTTCCTCACTGGAGTAAAAATTATGAATAATTACAAGCCCACTGCTTTTTCCCCTGACTGGAAAAAGAAACATCCACACATGGCATGTGGCGTGCCAGTACAAAATGACCCAATCATTAAAGTCAACAATCTTAAAACATATATGGTCAGCTCCTATGTGGAGCACCGACAGGGGGTGAAAATGATATGGATAATTACTATAATGCATCTCTGAAGATGCAGAGTATCACTGCTTGCTGTGCTGCAGTGGAAAGAGTGTGTCCGTATCTGCTAATTACAGCATCCACTCTGATCACTTTGGGTTTGAATACGGCACAGCTGATATCACCTGCCAAGTACCGGAAATGTGCCCAACACCGACACATGTGGCGATCACTTCTCGATCGCCTAAAGAGGATGGATCCTTGCAGGACGTTCACAGCTTCCAACCTGTTAGGAATCAGCAGAAACAGGAAGACTTTCCCTGTGAATTCACGGTTTGTATTTCTGCCATGTTTGACTATGTTCAAGATACTCGGTGTCCGGAAGGTAGCTATTTACAAAACTAGCTGCCATCCTGTTACACAGAAGGTCCTGGATTACTACATCAGGCAGAACTTTGTGGAGATCATCCCCTGGCATGTAGTGTCCTACATTAATGTGTCCAGAGGCTGGCAGAAGTCAGTCTCACCAGGGGAGCTGCACTACTTTGGGCAAATTGCGGCACTCAATGACTGTGTGTATCGTTACATGTACCAGAGTCACTATGTAGCTCTGTAAGACTTGGATGAATTCATCCTCCCTATGAATTTAAACAACTGGAAAGAGCTCCTGCCTGAGTTAGAGAGGAAATACAATCAGGAGGTGGGCTTTGAGTTTGAGAATAAGTTTTTTCCTCTTTCCATGAGGGATCCAAGACCTGAATATTCACCAGACTCTTGGAAGAAGGTTATGGGAGTAAACATTTTAGAATATGTCTATAGATTAAACAATGATCCTAGAAAGTTCAATGATTTCAAAGTCATTGTAAATCCTCGTTTAGTGTTTAAGACTGTGGTCCATGGCTTTTTGCAGTCCATTAAGGGTAGTGTCAGAGTGGACCATGAGATTGCCCGAATGTATCACCTGAGGAACATTACAAGGAAAGATGTGATAACACATTTCCACATACGGGACACACGTCTCAGAGACTACGCGGATAGACTGATACCTGCTGTTTCTGAATGCTTCAGAAAGCATTGGACAGTTACTAACTAATCTGTGATAAGCCAAAAAACTAAATTGTGAAAAGTATGGTTAGAGGCATGACGTGGTAAGAGTAAAAATACATTTTATACAAACATGCCAATGGACTCTAATAAACTTAGCTGAAGGGACGTTCAGCTGAATTGTACGGGACAGGAAGAAGTTCATTTCCTGTAAGAATCATTTCTCTTTGTCATTTTCCCTTTCCCTTTTGCACAGGAAATGTCACTAGCATACTCATTTAAATGATAACTAATTTAAATGATAACTCTAAGCATGTCAGGCAACACAAAAGCAACACGAAGCATATGAAAGTCCATTGGTACATTATTTGCAAAAATACAAAACCTTTAAACATGACTTTCAGCTTATTTGAATCTCAACATTTTTATCCTAATTATTATTTAAACATTTTTATCTTCAACTGATTCCTGATTCCTGTCATTTATAATTACTACAGATGTCCTTTGGCAACAATGCTTAACACTCATATTCCATCTGAACAGTACTTATACTGGCAGTAGACAGAATCACATAATTCTACATACAAATTAAAATTAAAAAACAAAATAGAAATATGTTTACTCTTCCCAACACACAGAAATTAAAATAACTTCTTTCCTCGTCATTCAGCCTCTCTCCATTTTTTTTAAAAACAGCTAATGGAATGAGATGATCACAATTGATCACCAGATGTCTGTGCCTAGTGCTGAGAAAAGTAAGCCTCTGGTTAGCCAACCTGTAAGCAGTGATAGTACGGAAACTAATTTGAGGACAGTGATGCTTATTTTAAACCAGAAGTGATAATCATGCCGCTTGCAGTACTACTATGTTCATTCACAAATGGCACATGATTGTAAGCCAAATATGAGCTGAAATTAGGTTCATAATGGTCTGTTATGACCATTAGAAGTGTATTTTGTGCCTAAATTGAGTCAGTTTCAAGCAGAGACAATTAAGGTTTCCAATAGCATTTTTACACAAATTGCAAATCTATTATTTGTGCAAAATTTCATTTTTGGGGCTAGTATCAAGTTTCAAATGTAAGTTCTAGTTGATGTCATGCCTGAGATATGGTCTCTGCATAATTCAATGGTGCTATGTGGGTCAGATCAAAGTGGTAATTGTCAGCTGACTCTGGTTCAATTCAGTGTAAGCGCGATATTATTTTTGCCATTTGCCGAAGTGCCATATCTCAAAAATGATGTACAATATACACCCCTGCAATGTATTTAACTCATCACTTGTGCAACACCAAAAGCAATGCAGACAACGTACCCTTTGTCTTTTCTAATCAGATTGGTATGTTCTTCTGACCATCAAAGATCAAAAATGAGACTTTTCGTAGTGTTTAACTAAAATTAAAGTAAGTTTTTATTAAACCTATGTGTGGTAAATTATATTAATGAGAACACGTTATCTTAAAACTTTATCCCCTTTTTCAATCATTTGAAACCATACAAGAGCTTCATACAAGAGAAATTATATTTGCTTGTCTGTGATAATTCTGAAACCTATTAGGGACAGTTCCCTTCACACAAATGAAGTCTGCTATTTAATAACATATTTCTGTGTGGATAATCCCAACTCCCACTGTATGAGATCTCAGACCTACCTGTATCCAGGATTAACACTTCCTTCGAGCTTTAGCAGCATTGCTGTCAGTAGAGCACTGGATTTTTTTTTCTTCTTTTCAGTACTGTAAACTTCTACCTAATAACTGTTGCTCTTATAATAAAGACTGCCCTGTGCTTATCCCAGGACTCTTATTCACAATATGCTCATAGTGAACATCCTTTCAATATACACCAATCAGCCATAACATTAAAACCACTGACAAGTGACGTGAATAACATTAATTCTCTCATTATAGTGGCATCTGTCAAGGGGTGGGAAATATTAGGCAGCAAGTGAACAGTCAGTTCTCAAGGTTGATGTGTTGGAAGCAGGAAAAATAGGCAAGTGTATGGAGCTGAGTGTCAAATTGTGATGACTAGCCAACTGGGTCAGAGCGTCTCCAAAATGGCAGGTATTGTGGAGTGTTCCCAGTATGCAGTGGTTAGTACCTGTAAATACAAGCAATGTGACAGAGAAGGCATACATGTAGCTACAGTGGAGAATAGACAAGACGCAGCCGGGCAGTGTGAAGCCAGCCAACTGCATTTTTTTCAAACTGCTGACAGCGTAACCCTCTTAGAGGTCACTATCCGCCCGCTTCTGCATGCATGAGCTCACAGACTCTCATGATTGACTGTTGCTGTGACTGATAGAGCACGGCCAAGTTTGCTGTCTTGAACTCCCAGCCACGGATGTCTGTGGCATTGTCGGGAATCAGACTTGGACAATAGAGCAAAAGCTTTTCTGTTGCATTACTCTGTAGCCCAACAGTGGATATTTTTTTTAAGATTTTGTAGATGTTCGTAGTCATGGGTGATTGTTGTTATTCTATCTATTGTTTCAATAGGCCTTCATTGTGAGAGTTTATAAATGCACTTCATATTCTTCGCTGTGTCTTCTACGTAACTATAGGCAACTATATACCAATCAGCCATAACATTAAAACCACCTGCTTAATATTGTGTAGGTCCCCTTTGCGCCACCAAAACAGCTCTGACCCATCGAGGCATGGACTCCACAAGATCTCTGAAGATGTGCTGTGGTATCTGGCATCAAGGTGGCCAGGTCAACACCTTGAACTCTTTCTCATGTTCCTCAAACCATTCCTGAACAATTTTGAATGAAGGGGTGTACTTGGTCTGCAACAATGTTTAGGTAGCTGGTATGTGTCAAAGTAAAATCCATATGAAAGCCAGCAAGTTTCCCAGCAGAAAACTTCATCACCAACATCATATGGACAGCCAGGTGCGTGTGTGTGGCACCAGGATGCACTATGGGAAGAAGGATATAATATAATTAATATAAATAGAATATAAATATTATAATGTAATTGTCTTACATACATATTTGAAAGAATATTTGAGTCCAGATTCGCACTGTGCACATCTCTCCTCTAGACTCACTGAGAAAAAGAAAGGGATGTGATGTGATGGCGAACACTACACTCAGATCAGTCTGTCCGTGAATCCCATTTAAAGTGCCAAGCTGTCTGCGTCCTGCAAGACCACAATCCACGCCTATTACAAGGAACGCCCATTACAAGGAACTTCTACTAGCAATCATGCTACACAACATTCCCACTCCCATTCACAACATTCCCAAGCCCACTCCCCCCATATCCCTAACCCTAACCTTAACGCTAAACTTAACCCTAAACCTAACCCTATGTTTGACATATTTGTTGTGAGTGTAACTTGTAATAGTGGGCGTGCCTTGTAAAGGGTGTGGTTTGTAATCTTGCAGGACGCAGATGGATACACTTGAAAGTGACAGCAGCCTTTTTAACAAAAATAGTCTGTAATATTCGTTCAGATTTAGGCTAGGATGATAACAGTCTACAGCTCTTTACATAAGTAACAGTTATGTATATTAATACTAAATGATTACATTACAGTAGCCCACAGTTAGTGACCCATATTCTCAAATGAAAGAGGGTAAAAAAACGACAACGTTTCTGTTACCCATGGTTCATATTTAATATGTTGGTGTTGGTGAACTGTTCTGTGTTTGTTGAAAAGCCTATTTTTAATTTAACGGTGATGTCGCTGTGAAAGGAAAACAAAAATCGCAGAATATGCTTTGTTTTGACTCTTGATCTGCACTGGACACTCCAAAGACACACAGCTGTGATAACAACAGCTCCCCAAAGCACACCATATCAATTCGGATAGTACACACTGTTTTCGTAAATACTCTGCCCTAGTCAAGGACTGCCTCAGTGTCACATTTTCCTCTTTTTTCTAATCTCTTGCCCCCCCCACCCCACCCTCCCGTACTGTAACCAACAAAAAAGACCCCTCACGTAACTGCTCCATTGTATGATGTCGTATGTGTTTGTGACTTTGTTTATTGCTTTGACTGTTCTGTTAATGTTCTTCTAACGCGGATGAGAGAGGACGTTAGCGCCTGGCATGGCTGCTTTAAGGACCTCTTCTCTCCTTATAGGGGGAAGATGTGACCCGTCATTCCATTCATCTCGTTGTAGAAATACAATGACAATAAATGCTATCTATCTATCTATCTATCTAAATGCTGGGATGGGCCCAGATCTAATCAATGGCATAATAGGCTGTGTTTTAATTGGTTTGAAATGCCTGTAAATCATGTGTATTTTCTCTAATAATGTTGTGAAGTTTGTGTGGGAGGCTGCATATTCTTCTACCATGAGTGGCAGAAGGAGAACGTGTGAGCTGCCCATAAAATAGGTAAGGAAAATTGGTAAGTAAATAGGTGGGTAAAATAGAAGCCTAAACACAAATGCCCTACCCTAACTGATTCTCTCTCTCTCTCTCTCTCTCTCTCTCTCTCTCTCGCTCTCGCTCTCACACACACACTCTTTCTCACTTTCATAGGCGTAGCTTCCTTTCCAAAAGTGACAAATACAACGAAGGCATTTTGTGGTCGTTGATATAGTTGGGAGCCATTATAAGAAAAAGAAGCCAAGACATGTGATCTTTGCATGCTGCTGTATAACAGGTGCCTAATATTTACTTATGCCACAATAATGATTTTATTATTAGTAGTAGTTTTATTTGGTTGTTTTTCATATAGACCTATATGTAAATACATTTTTGATCTATCTCATTGCTTGTTTGATAAACTATTCTTGTAAACCGTTTGGGTCAGTTTCTATATTTGCATTTATTTTATTTATTTATTTATTTTTTTTTTTTTTCATATTAAAAAGTGATGAGCCAGTTGTGTGTTACTCCTGCGCACACACTAGCACAGGACAAGATGGACGCGCGCGCTCTCGGGAGGTACCGGGCTTTTAAAGCATTTTATTATTGCTCTCTCCAAGTTTTCTATCTGATTAATCCCCATTAATGCTCACTGACAAACTAATATGTATATATTTCTGTTCATGTAGGAGTTTATGTATGAGTGCCTAGCCATATATGATAGTTTCGTTTTCGTTTTAAGCAGCGTATAACTGTTTTTTTTTTTTCTTCCTTTTTTTAACAATAGCCTATTCTGTTCTTCATAGCCTCCTATTGTACTATTAATTATATATCATGTCAGAAACACTTCTGGACTTGTTTTAACCTGGGACTAATTATAGCCACAGGGCTATAACGCTTTAAATATAACGCTACATCGAATTATTTATTTATTTGAGGGGTTTTTGAGGGGTTTTTTTTAAAACCGCAAATCATGTACAAAAATGAAGCTGTCTTAGTGATAAAACCTATTTGTTGCTATAGTTATTGGCAGATTAAAGACCTGTGAGATTGTGTTTTCTTACGTGAATAAAAAGGGCAAAAGTATAAGAGTAGAGCTCTCTCTAGAAAACCAGAAAACCAGTTACTGTTAAAGTTACAGTGAAGTTACTGCTTAACTGCAGGCGTCCTGTTAGTCGCTTGCTTAATCATTCACAGGGGATAGAAGATAGTAAGCTTTTCAGAACTTTCCACAAGATATCTGGTTTCAGGAGATGAATAATGTTATATAATAAAAAACAAGTAAACAAAGTAAACAAGTTAATTAAGTAGTGTAAAATGACTTCTTTTACCTGCCTTATTACCTACCTTATTGTGTTCCCATATCATATTCATATATATAATATATATAATATATATCATATATATATACATATATATATATATATATATATATATATATATATATATATATATATATATATATATATATGTATAGACTTCATAGGTGCTATAACGTAATTCATATATATATATGCCCTCCAAAAGTTTGGAAACGCCTGAACAAAATAGGGTTTTTGGGCAATATCAGCATAAATCCTCTTTAGTTAGTGACCATTTTGCATTGATAATAAGGGACAACACTAGGCATCCGAGCAGTCAGTTTATTCAAACATTGACTTGATATATTACTCCAAGCCTCCTGGAGGATTGCCCAAAGATGATTCACACTGG
>CM040980.1:24230210-24243695 GCA_022985145.1 Pangasius djambal | reverse complement strand
CAGAAGAGTTGAAGCTGTAATAGCTGCAAAAGGTGGACCGACATCATATTGAACCCTATGGGTTAGGAATGGGATGGCACTTAAGTTCATATGTGAGTCAAGGCAGGTGACCGAATACTTTTGGTAATATAGTGTATATATATATATATATATATATATATATATATATATATATATATATATATATATATATATATATTAATATCACCTTTAAAGCATTTAGCAGATGCCCTTGTCCAGAGTGCCGTGGCCCACAGCGCTACGGCGCATACTTCCATGTGTCAGGTGTTTGTTTACGTTGACGTGCGTTTTGTTTTGGTTGATGTCTTGTCTCTTCCCATGTCTTGTCACTGATTGTCTTCTTTGCGTGTCTTGATTACTCTAACCTGTTTTCCGTTGGCTCCTTTAATTTGTTTGTGTATTTAAACCCTCGTGCTTCTTTGTTCAGGACGAAGTATCACTCAGTGTTTGCTTACCTGATCTTCCCAAGCTATTCATTCTGTGCATCGAAATTCTGGCTTTGATCTTGCTTTTGCTTTTTTGAATTTTGGAATTGCCTTGTTACTGTGGCTTGCTGATCGCCTGTTTCCTGTTTACGTCTTTGCCTCATGATCTTAATTTGTCTACTCTGCTAATAAACCCTAACTGCACTTGCATCCGCTGCAGTCTACCCATTATGATAAATGAACACATAATCGAATTCTGACCATGAGGACAAAAGGCTTAATGGATCATCCTCTCTGGTTGCAGATCAGTGTTCTGGAAAGCGCAGGGAACACTAAAAATAAATAACAGAAATTTAACGTGATAAGTGTGCTGCACAACAACACAGGAAACTACAATGAGGAAACTGTTTGTCATGTTTATCAGAGAATTCCCACCAAGAACTGAATAGCCAACCAGCTGAAATGTTCTAGTTTCATTCAAATTGTAATGTTGTGTCAGTTCAAAACAAAGTAAATCAACAGAAAAATTGAAGTTTGAAAAGAAGCTATGACAAAGAAGCTATGTTCATATGATACAAAAGAAAGAAAGGCTACACTATCACTTTGTTTTTTTCACAATTAATATCTGAACAACTTTTGTTACTTACTATAATGTAGCACACTAGATATACTGGTGGTATAGGTATTGGATGCCTTTTAAATGGCTTTGTCTTAATTATGTCCACTATATGTAGCATTTATTTGTGTGTGCTGAAAGTGCTTTGTGGAGTGAAATTTTAAAGTGATTGGCAAGAGTAGCTCTGCATTACTACAGTTGAGTGCAAAGGTTTGCACTCCTGTAAACATGGGGGGAACAGTGACTCAGTTACATTGTACATTGCCATGCAGAAGGCACCATTTCACCTGTATCAAATGTTACAGGATTTGATATGGGTTGGAAGTAAACACATTTCCGACTGACCAGTACACAGTTCTATTTGAAAGTGAGTCAAGTGAGAATAGTGCAAAGAGTACAAGAGTACAATATAAGTAGCTGAAATAGTGTAAACATAAGAGTAGCAGCCTATGTACAGTATAATAAATATTGTAGCAGCATAATGTAATGTGCAAAAATTTGCAAAAAAAAAAATTGCAAAGAGGATGGAGGATGCTCAGTTGTGTGTGTATATATATATGTGTGTGTGTGTGTGTGTGTGTGTGTGTGTGTGTGTGTGTGTGTGTGTGTGTGTGTGTTCCTTCAGTCCAGTTTCTGAGTATTGAGGAGTCTGATGGCTTGGGGGAAGAAACTATTGCACAGTCTGGTTGTGAGGGCCTGAATGCTTTGGTACCGTTTGCTGGTGGCTTTGCAGATGCAGAGTGAGGTGTAAATGTCTGTGATGGAGGGAAGAGAAACCCTGATGATCTTCTCAGCTGTCCTCACTATCCGCTGCAGGGTCTTGCGATCTGAGACGGTGCAATACCCAAACCAGGCAGTGATGCAGCTGCACAGGATAAAAAAGTAACACTTGTTACTTACGTTATGTAAATATGTCATGTGACTTATGATGCACACACCTTCAGTACAAAATTCAGTTTCCTCAAGACTCAGCTCTTTGAAGTTTTGTTTCCTGTTTAATCTTACTTACAACCAAAAGTTCTTAGCAGGTCTGAACAGCGTGAACTACAGACATAGACAGTTTGCCAAGAATTGCTCTTTACTTGAAATCCCTCTAATTGTATACTGGTTAGATATAATTTTAACTAAAATAAATGTAATGTAAGCTGGAAACTGAGGTCATTTTTTGTGTCAGTTACTATAATATTATATCATTACTATACTATAATATTACTACAATATTCTTCAAATCTAAAATCAAACAGACTGTCTACAATTAAGAGTAAAAAAAAAAAATTCATGCATATTTGTAAAAGCTGAGCTAATCTAAAATAGAATTATTACAATATTGAGGAGCAATGTCATTTACAAGCACGTGTATAAAAGCATGTGTTTAATTGCATGTGTGGTTTTCTTCATCACCTGAAACTCAGCTCTCACTGTTTCTCAGAAATGGACATTATATAGTCAACTTCAGAGTAGCTGACACCCTACATGCAAATCAGCAAAAATAAATGTATAAAAATAAGAACATGCGTAATGAGTGACCTTAAATTAGTGAGTCATAATGATGTAGACATATGAGGACACCGTATAATTTCAGCACAATTCTCATTTTTCTGAAACACACTGGTTTCAACATTCAGTCCACACTATTTCAATAGAGTTCAAATCCAAAAACTGAGATGGCCATTGCAAAACAATGATTTTGTATCACACAATTATTTCTGATTTGATTTGCATGCTTGTTTCTACACTCTAGAAGTAGACCCCCTTTTGTGGAAGATAAGAACCGTTAATTATCCAATGACTCTTTAAATAACCTTTGGAGAATGCTTTTTCTAAAAGTGTATGGTCATGTCTTATCTTCCTGGCAGAGGCAATCAAGTTGTAGGCTAATGGGTTTACAAATTTTTATACATACAGTATATCATATAAACATATAACCATGTTTTGTTTGTAACTAGATCAGTATGTTGTATATAAGTATACTTTTATATACCTTAAAGCACTACCAGATACAAAGCCTGTGATTACTCAGCTACATGACATACTAATCAGAATGTCAAATATTTGATAAATGATGATGCTGTATTAAAATATATTCAAATATACTGAATATACTGATTGTTTTTTGTTGTTTAATTGTATTTGATAAAACAGTGGTTGCAGTAATCAGTAAAAGAAATTATTCATAAACATGGTATTAGCTTCCACTGTTATGCTGATGACACACAGTTGTATGTTTCAGCAAAGCCAGATGACAGACACCAGCTTAATAAAGTTGAAGAATGTGTAAAGGACATTAGAAACTTGATGCTTATTAACTTTCTCTTACTTAATTCTGACAAGACAGAAGTACTTGTACTAGGACCACAAGCAGCTAGAAGTAAGCTTTCTGATCACATAACAACTCTGGATGGCCTTTCTGTTTCATCATGTGCAGCAGTAAAAGACCTTGGTGTGATTATTGGCTCCCGTCTTTCATTTGAAGCTCATGTAGATAATATTACTAGGATAGCGTTCTTTCATCTCAGAAATATTGCTAAGATAAGAAATATATTGTCACTACACGATGCAGAAAAATTAGTTCATGCTTTTGTTACCTCTAGGTTGGATTATTGTAATACCTTGCTGTCTGGATGTTCCAGTAGATGAATAAACAAGCTCCAGTTAGTCCAGAATGCAACAGCAAGAGTCCTTACTAGAACCAGAAGATATGACCACATCACCCCTATCTTATCCACACTGCGTTGGCTCCCAATCAAATTTCATATTGATTATAAAATACTATTATCGTCCTATAAAGCACTGAATGGTCTCGCGCCACAGTAACTGAGCAAACTTTTGGTCTTTTGATGATCTGTCTCACACACTTCAATCAAAAGTTGCAGGCAGCAGGGGGTAGAACTTTCTCTTATAAAGCCCCACAGTTATGGAACAGCCTTCCAGTTAGGGTTCGAGGCTCAGACACGGTCTCAGTTTTTAAGTCTAGGCTGAAAACATATTTGTTTAGTCAAGCCTTTTGTGAATATTTTTTTCTTAGGCAAAGGAGTAGGTCTGGAGTGTCCACAGGCATAGAGTGGAATGTTGGGATGCTGTCCCCCAACCCCCCCCCCCCTTCAAACTTTCACTCGTTCACTCAGGTTTGTCGATTGTGGAGTGGCTGACCCACTTTATGCCCCAGGGTGCCCTCATGTCTGTGTTACCTTCTGGCTCTTTCTTTTAGTTCTGCTGTCATCGCTAGTCTTGCCAGAGTCCCTGCTTGCACTCTGCAAGCAAAGTACTTTGTCCTTTATCATTACACATCAAACATTTACCTAACAACCTCTCTCTCCCTCTCTCGCCCTCTCTCTGTTGAGCTACACATGCTATCCCTGAGGTACCTGTGATTCTGACCCCTTCTGCTCACATCCTGGTTGAGTTCGCTCGCTGCTGCTGGGGGTGACCCCACATGGATGGCCTGAAGAACAGTGGGTTTGCTGGTGATGGTGCCATTTTGGGGCCATGGATTTAGCTTGGGGATCACATATGGGGAGCTGTACTGTGATGACTTGGGACTGTGATTGCTGTGGTGGCTTTGGCGCTGCGGTTGCCATGAGCAGCTTTGTACTCAGGTCTCCATCAGTGGACAGTGGATAGGTTCAACAAAACGGACTTCATGTTCACTAATTAAAATACTGGTTGCATAATTGCACTATTTGTCCATATAATACACAGTTATAGAAGGGATTTATTTATAATTGCACTATCTTTTAGCACCCAGATGAGGATGGGTTCCTTTTTGAGTCTGGTTCCTCTCAAGGTTTCTTCCTCATATCGTCTTAGGGAGTTCTCCCTTTCCACTGTTGCCGTTGGTCAGTCGTGAACGTCCTGGAAGGATCCATCCTCTTTAGATGTTTGGGAAGTGATCGCCACATGTGTCGGTTTTTGTATACTTTTCCAGTACTTGGCTGGTAATATCAGCTGAGTAATATCAGGTATTCAAACCCAAAGTGGTCAGAGTGGCTGTCATACGTAGAGGGTATCATATCCATGTTCTATCCATTGCAGCACAACAAGATATTTTGTGTTTTCACTACGAAGCACTACAGCGATTGTCCGTATCATTTTCAGCTCCTGATGGTGCTCTATGTAGGAGCCGACCATATATGTTTTAAGACTGTCAACTTTAATGATCGGATCGTTTTTCACCCGCACACCACCTAGTGAGGGTAAAAAGCAATAGGCTTCTTTTTATTAAAGTTTTTTTCTCCAGTGAACCAGTAGATGAAGCAGAGATGCACAAAAAGAATGAGAGGGATGAAGAACGTCCTTAGAAAAGCAAACTGCTTTGAGGAGACTGGTTCTGCCCTGTGAAGTATGAAAATGAAAACAATTATCAAAATTGGGAATTTAATGATATTTAGTAGGTAGTAGCTCAAATGATTATTTGGCTTCAGATTTTACTGAGATTTTAACCACATTGGCATTTGCGATTTCACTATTGGGGGTGCCTCTTGAGTTGAACAAAACCAAAGTCAGGTTATTGAAGGAGAGTACCTGGGAGTAATGAAGAGGTGGCCTAGCTCCTTTCTTTGTGTAAATATTCTTCAGTTTTTTTTTTTTGTTGTCTATGCCAAATATGTTCATCCATGTTGGTAGTAGCTAACTTTCACTATTCAGTGTATGTTAAGAACTTCAGTTAACGTTCACATCAAACATCAGACTGGGGATTTGTATATGAACAATGTGAACGTCTGCATTTTTTGTGCTTGTATGGGGTACTGACAATTGTAATATATTTTGAAATATTCTCAATAAAGTATATTTACAAAGGAAAAATGTGAGCTGGTTTGAGTATTTCAGGACATGTTGGGATCTCCTGGGATTTTCACACGCAACAGCCTCTAGAACACAGAATGGTGCAAATTCAACAACAATAAAGCTTTGAGAATGCACATCATGTCGATTTCTCCATTACAGCTAAATTCTCCCATACCACCCCATACGCTCCCTCCACTCACTTCCTGTAGCTGACTGCATCAGATTTAAAACACTGATGCTTGCCTACAAAGCCAAAAACAGACCAGCACCCTCTTATCTATATATATTCACCCTATATAACACAGTGATCTTATGTTTCATATTTGCACTTGTGTCATAATCACAAAAATGTGGTGTGGTTTTTCTACTTCCTCAAACAGTAGGCCTACATAAGTACTAGCAGTTAAGTTGAACTGAGATTAAAACCCGTCTGTAATATCTTGTTTTACTAGAGAGGGCTATACTATTGTAGTTCTGCCAATTTTTAGTCAAGTAAGAAAACACATTGCATTTCTAAGCGCATTTATAAAACCTCATTGCAGGCCTACTGAAACAATACAAGCATAAATAATAAAGAACATCATGAACATGATGTAGGAAATAGTGAATTTATGGCACCATCTCACGTTTAATCTGCCAATAAATATAGAAACAAATAAGTTTTATCACTAAGACAGCTTCATTTTTGTATATACAAAAAGTTTTATATTTTATTTTGTATATGTTTTTCAGTTTAAAACCCCCCACAAATAAATAAATAAATAAATAAATAAATAAATAAATGTAGCGTTATATTTAAAACGTTATAGCCCTGTGGCTATAATTAGTCCCAGGTTAAAACAAGTCCAGAAGTGTTTCTGACATGATATATAATTAATAGTACAATAGCAGGCTATGAAGAACAGAATAGGCTGCTGTTCAAAAAAAACGGAAGAAAAGAAAGAAAAATAAACAGTTATACGCTGCTTAAAACGAAAACGAAACTATCATATATGGCTAGGCACTCATACATAAACTCATACATGAACAGAAATATATACATATTAGTTTTTCAGTGAGCATTAATGGGGATTAATCAGATAGAAAACTTGGAGAGAGCAATAATAAAATGCTTTAAAAGCCCGGTACCTCCCGAGAGCGCGCGCGTCCATCTTGTCCTGTGCTAGTGTGCGCGCAGGAGTAACACACAACTGGCTCATCACTTTTTAATATGAAAAAAAATAAATAAAAATAAATAAATAAATAAAATAAATACAAATATAGAAACTGACCCAAACGGTTTACAAGAATAGTTTATCAAACAAGCAATGAGATAGATCACCAATGTATTTACATATAGGCCTATATGAAAAACAACCAAATAAAACTACTACTAATAATAAAATCATTATTGTGGCATAAGTAAATATTAGGCACCTGTTATACAGCAGCATGCAAAGATCACATGTGATCATCATTGGTTCGTTTTTCTTATAACGTTCCCCAACCATATCAACGACCACAAAATGCCTTCTGTGTATTTTTTAACTTTTGCAAAGGAAGCGACGCCTATAAGAGTGTGTGTGTGTGTGTGTGTGTGTGTGAGAGAGAGAGAGAGAGTGTGTGTGTGTGTGTGTGAGAGAGAGAGATAGAGAGTCTGGGTGTGCGTTTATACGCATTTTTAGGACAAGTCACAAAAACCGTCTCTATTAATTGTTTAAGCTTCTTTAACACTTCAGAACAATTCCAAACGCCCTTCTGTTGTTAGCAGGAAAAAAATGCATTTATTCATCTTCAGTAAACACTTTATTCTGGTCAGGGCTGCGGTGGATCCGGATCCTGTCCTGGCAATGGGAGCAAGATGCCAGTCCATTGAAGGGCACCGTGCACGCACACACATACACATTTGCATGTTCTTTCGCACGTAAGGAAGATTTAGCATACCCAATCAGCCTACCTACATGTTTTTAGACAATGGGAGAAGACAGGAGAAACCAGAGGAAACCCACGCAAAACACGGAGCACAGGGGAATAAAGTGTTGGATATGTTAGTCAGATATGTTATGTCAGAGTTTGATGTGAAGAGCATAGTGTGTATGGTATTGTTTTGTATAGTTTATTGCATTGTACTGTACACCGAACAGCAACACTAATTAGCTCATTACCGTGGCACCTGTCAAGGAGTGGGATTTGGCAGTGAATGGTGAGTTGTCGAAGCTGATGTGTTGGAAGCAGGAAAAATGGGGCAAGTCTAAGGATCTGAGATACTTTTAAAAGAGTGGTGATGGCTAGACGACTGGGTCACAGCATCTCCAAAATGGCGGGTCCCGTGGGGTGTTCCCGGTATGCAGTGGTTAGTACCCGGTGAACCAGCAACGGGGTGATGGGCGCCCGAGGCTCACTGATACACATGGGGAGTGAAGGCTAGCCCCTCTGGTCCAATCCCACAGAAGAGCTACTGTAGCACAAATTTCTGAAAAAGTTAATGATATGATATGATAGAAAGGTGTCAGAAAACACAATGCATCGCAGCTTGCTGTGTATGGCGTTGCGTAGCCGCAGACCAGTCAGAGTGCCCATGCCTAAAAAACTGGCAATTATGTTTATGTACTGTTACCTAATCATACATTGTTCTTAACTTCTCCATTGCTAAATAGTTGCTGAAATCTTTTCTTTTTAATCCTCCCACCATTCAATGACAGAATTTCTGTCAGATGTTGAATTAGCATATAGCATATTAATGGTTTACACTTCACAGGAAGTTGTGCACATATCACGTTTTACACATAGGATTTTTACACACGGGATTCAATAATACTGCAGATTGAACAGAGTTTTACAGTTTAATTGTCTATTAAAACTGAGGTTGCAGTAATCAGTCAAATGAAATAATTAAAAAGATATTTAAAAGATCTGATGTAGCCCAAATGGAAAATACATACAACATTCTGTATATACAAATACTGTGTATAATTTCTCTCTCTCTCTCTCTCTCACACACACATACACACAAAACATCTTATTCAGAAAAAGAAAAAGAAAGTCCAGCACTCTACTGACAGCAGGATTGATGAGGCGCAAAGGAATCCTAGACACAGATATGTCTGGGATCTGATACAGTGGGAGCTTGGATTATCCACACAGAAATACATTATTAAATAATATACTTCATCTGGGTTCCAGAAATTAGAGAATTATCACAGGCTAGCCAATATAATTCCTCTAATATACAGCCTCTGTCAAAAAGGTTTCAAATAATTAAAAAAATGAGAGAAGTGCTAAGATAAATTGTTGTCATTAAAAATTATTTTCCACAGATAGATTTAATAAATATATACTCTCACTTACAATTACATTTTAGTTAAATACTTCAAAAGTCTCATATTTGGCTGATCAGGTCTTTCAGGGTATGTCAGAACAACATAACAATCCAATGACAATTTAGGGAAGACAAAGGGTATGTTGTCTGCATTGCTTTTGCTATTGCACCAATGATGAGTTGAAAACACTGCAGGAATGTACATTATACATGGAGTTATGGCAGTAGAGGTATCTGACAAATGTCATGTGACACTTGCCACTTCAACCTGACCCACATCACACTATGGAACACCATACTCTACCTTACAGAGACCAAGTGTCAGTCATGACATCAACCAGAACTTACAGTGTGGGGAAATAAGTATTCAGACACTTTTGTTTTTGATATTTAATTTACTTCCTGTGAATATATTTACTTTAAATTTACACAAATGGTATTTAAGTCACTGCATTTCCTAGGCCTTGTAAGGCCTTCTTGAGTTATGCTGCCTTCACGTGCTATCAGAATTATCGTAAATACGAGTTTCCTACTAGTAAGTTGCACATGAATGCCCCCTCAAGTCGTAATTACGACTGGGAAACTCTGAGATAATACTGACACCCAAGGATCCAAGATGGGAGGAGTCCTAAACTTTCAACATTGTGGAGGAGAGTACAGTTTCTGTACTGACAGGTTTTGTTAATTTTTCTTTTGGTCATATTCATTTATGTACTATATCAACAACTATTCTATGCATGTTGTACATTTTTACACCATGAACATTTTGCCCAAATGAAATTTTGCCACCAATGGAATTTGACCAAAATTCCATTATGGTCAGTAAGCTACCTAACTGAGTAATATGTGTTATGGTGTAAAAAAAAAAGTAAAAGAAAAAAGGAAAAAGAAATATGTATGAATGAACCTGACAACAAAGCATGTGAACACGACATATTCGTAATTACAACTTCAGAAACGTAAAGTAGGATAATTCCAGTAGCACATGAAGGCAGCATTATTTTGGCAGTACATCGCTCCATTCATGTTTCCTTCGATGATGTGTAATGCCCCAGTGACGCTTCTAGAGAAACATCCCCAGGTACTTCACAGTGGATATGATGTTCTTGGGATCATACACACAACTCTTCTTTCTCCAAACATAAAAAGCTGAATTATTTCCAAAGATCTCTTTTTTCATTTCATCTGACCAGAATATATTGTTCCAAAAGAGGTCTGATTTGTGTAAATGCTTTTAGACGTGCATCTCTGTGCTTTTTTTATGGCAAGTTTTGCATGGAATGTAGGAACGGAGACGACTGCAGTGCAACTCATTGCTTATTATTCTCTATGTTTTTGATTATGAATATATACAAAGTCAAAAGACATTACATGTGTAAATTTGAAGTAGTAACAAAAAATATGAAAGTGTCTGAATACTTATTTCCGCTCACCATATATTTCAGTTAACACTGGCCCAAAACTGAAATTTCACACAAATAATAGATATAATTGGTCGCAATTTTTGGTTGTGTTACTTGAATCTTTTATAAGCTACAGAATCAAAAGGATGGATGCAAAATACTAAGAAATCTACTTGGATGCAGTTTTGATCACATTTGATCACAATACTGCTTTTTTGCAAATAATGTGCCAGTGGACGTTAATATGCGTTGTGTTACCTTGGCTGATAACCTTCCCAGCACGTTTTTAGATTCCTGAATAAATGCTTAAAGCTATCGTATAGATTATTAGGATCTGCGGCTCATTTCCTGTGCAAAAAAAGAAAGGACCCTTAAAAGACCCATACTGTTTCCTGTCTTGCACCATTCAGCTAAACTTCCCTCCAGCTAAATTTATTAGAGTGCATTTTGCATTTTTTTTCACTAAACTTATAATCAAATTTATTATCTTTTTTTGTTAAAATTTATCAAATTTATTAGTTATGCGCTTTAGGTAATACCTAGTGCTTGCTTAAGGACTTCAGAAACAGCCGGGATCAGACTGTCCGCATATTCCCTGAGATGCGTGTCCTGTATTTGGGTATGTTCTGCCACAATTTCATTTGGAATGCTTCTCATGTGGTACATACGGGCAGTCTGAGGGTTCACTCTGACACTACGCTTCTCACTCTCCAAAAGGCCATGGACTGTAACCTTGAACTCTGAGCGAGGATTAACAATGACTTTAATGTTATTGAACTTTGTAGGATCATTGCTTATTCTCATGATATGTTCTAAAATGTTTACTCCCGTAACCTTCTTCCAGGAGTCTGGTGAATACTTAGCGCTTGAATCCTTGATGGAAAGAGGAAAATAATTATTCTCAAATTCAAACTGGCCAATCTGATTGTATTGCCTCTCCAGTTCAGGCAGGAGCTCTGTCCAGTTTTTTGATTTCATAGGTAGAATAAGTTCATCCAAGTCTTGCAGAGCTACATAGTGACTCTGGTACATGTAACGATACCGACAATCATTGAGTGCCGGAATTTGGCCGAAGTAATGCAGCTCCCCTGGTGAGACTGACTTCTGCCAGCCCCTGGACACACTGATGTATGATGATAAGTTCCAGGGGATGAGCTCCACAAAGTTCTGCCTGACGTAGTAATCCAGGACTTTCTGTGTATCAGGATGGCAGTTGGTTTTGTAAATAGCTACTTTCTGGACACCGAGTATCTTGAACATCTCCATGGCCTGCACAAGCTCCAGCACATTTGCATAATCAAACATGACAGAAATGCAAACTGTAAACTCGTAAGGAAAGTTATCCTTTTTCTCCTGGTTCCTAACAGGTTGGAATGCATGAATGTCCTGCAAGGATCCATCCTCTTTAGGTGATTGGGAAGTGATCGCCACATGTGTTGGTTTTGTACACGTTTCCGGTACTTGACAGGTGATATCAGCCGTGCCGTATTCAAACCCAAAGTGATCAGAGTGAATCTCGTATGTAGCGCGTACAGACATGTTCTGTCCGTTGCAGCACAACAAGCAGTGATACTCTGCCTTTTCACTACGCAACATTATAGCGATTGTCTGTAGCATTTTTTTCCTATGACGGTGCTCTATGTAGGAGCCGACCATATATGTTTTAAGATTGCTGACTTTAATGATCGGATCATTTTGCACCGGCACACCACATGCCGTAGAGGGCGGCTGCTTCTTTTTCCAGTGAGGGTAAATAACAACAGGCTTGTATTTATGCACATCTTTTTGTGCAATATAGAAGTAAATAATGTAGACAAGCACTAAAATAATGAGAAGGATGATGACCGTCCTTGAAAAAGTACAATGCTTTGAGGAGGCTCTTTCTGCCCTATGAAACATAAAAAAGAAAACGACAATCAAACTTCAAAACCAAACCAAAAAGGAGTTCAACTCTATGTGTTTGGCTTCAGTCTGAAGGGAAATGTACATGGATGCTGCCTTTCAAATTGGATTCTAGCACACTGACATTTGTGGTTTCAAATCCAAGTGAAATCTGCTATCCAAAAGCTATCCACTTTATAAAATCAGATTTAAGAATTTAGTCAGACATGTCCCGATGTTGGGAATTTTTGATGACGAGTTGGGGGTGCTAAAAGTCGTATGCATGCATACAGCGATGTCATACTAAGTTAGCATTTTTAATAAGTAGTTTGGAGATGCATAGGATACAAATACAATCAAATAAAACTTGCTTAATATTATTTATATTATTTAAGACAATACTCACATCCCATTGTAACAAGTTTTAACACTAAGTAAAGACATAATATTAGCTAGAAGCAGATAAACATTTTTTAGCGAAATGTTGAACATTTTTAATGATTATTCATGTTTAGTTAATTATCAGATGATCCTGAATAATTTGGTGATTAATCTGATTGTTATGAAAACTAATTAGGAATGTAATCTAAGAAATAAACCATAATGGGGCAAGCAGTTATAGGAAAATCATTAACAATGGGTTGGCTGTCATGTGGCCAAATGCGAGCTATTTTTAGCATCCTGAAGTTGATTATTTTCCTATGACAGCATATTCTAAAGTGTTTACTCATCTTATACCACAGCAATTTCTCAATTTTAGCATTTTTTACTTACAAAGTCTTACTTTTTAAGCTATTATGTTTAATGTTCCTCTAAAAAACATATCATATTCATCTATATCATATATATCATATATATCATATATATATACACTGCCCTCCAAAAGTTTGGAAACGCCTGAACAAAATAGGGTTTTTGGGCAATATCAGCATAAATCCTCTTTAGTTAGTGACCATTTTGCATTGATAATAAGGGACAACACAAACTATGAAAACATATTTTATTAAATAAAAAGTTTATGAACATAAACATGAACATAACATAGAAAAATACTCA
>CM040980.1:24200892-24230110 GCA_022985145.1 Pangasius djambal | reverse complement strand
TTGGAGCTCTGTAGCAATTGACTGTGAAGAAAGTCGACGACCTCTTTGCACTATGCGCTTCAGCATCCGCTGACCCCTCTCCGTCAGTTTACGTGGCCTACCACTTGGTGGCTGAGTTGCTGTTGTTCCCAAACTCTTCCATTTTGTTATGATAAAGCTGACAGTTGACTGTGGAATATTTAGGAGCGAGGAAATTTCATGACTGGATTTGTTGCACAGGTGGCATCCTATGACAGTTCCACGCTGGAATTCACTGAGCTCCTGAGAGCGGCCCATTCTTTCACAAATGTTTGTAAAAACTGTCTGCATGCCTAAGTGCTTGATTTTATACACCTGTGGCCAGGCCAAGTGATTAGGACACCTGATTCTGATCATTTGGATGGGTGACCGAATACTTTTGGTAATATAGTGTATATATATATATATATATATATATATATATATATATATATATATATATATATATATATATATATATACAGTTAGGTCCGGAAGTATTTGGACAATTACAGAGTTTTTGTGATTTTGCCTTTATACACCACCACAATGGATTTGAAATAAAACAATCAGGATGTGATCGAAGTATAGACTTTCAGCTTTATTTTAAGAGGTTCCACAAAAATATGGCATTTACCATTTAGGAATTACAGCCATTTTCAGCAAAGTACCTCCATTTTCAGGGGCCCAAAGTTATTTGGACAATTGACTGACAAGAAGTTAATTGACCAGGTGCAGTCCATTCCCTCATTACATCAAGACAAATGAAGCAGATAAAAGGTCTGGAGTTGATATCAGGTATTGCGTTGGCATTTGGCAGCTGTTCGACTGGAGCTACCAATATGAAGTCCAAGGAGATCTCAATGCAAGTGAAGGAGGCCATCATTAGGCTGAAAAAGCAACATAAATCTATAAGACAACTAAAGTGGATGATCGCAGAATCCTTTCCTTGGTGAAGAAAAAACAATTCACAACATCAACAGAAGTCAAGAATACTCTGGAGAAGGTAGGCGTATCATTGTCAAAATCTACAATCAAGAGATGTCTTCATGAATGTAAATACAGAGCTTTTACAGCAAGGTGCAAACCACTGGTAACATTCAAGAACAGGAAAGCCAGATTAGACTTTGCCAGAAAACATCTAAAAAAAGCCTCCTATGTTCTGGAATAAGGTTCTTTGGACTGATGAAACCAAGATTAACTTGTACCAGAATGATGGGAAGAGAAAAGTATGGTGAAAGAAAGGAACAGCTCAAAGTATACCACATCATGTGTCAAACATGGTGGAGGGAGTGTTATGGCATGGGCAGTCAGTCGCCTGATCTCAACCCAATAGAGCCTGCTTTTCACTTACTGAAGACAAGACTGAAGGCAGAAAGACCCACAAACAAGCAGCAACTGAAGGAGGCTGCAGTGAAGCCTGGCGAAGCATCTCCAGGGAGGGAACTTAAAATTTGAGTTTTGAGAACATGGGCTCCAGACTTCAGGCAGTCATTGACTGCAAAGGATTTTCATCCAAGTATTAAAATTATGGTTATATTTACAATTTTGTCACTTTGTCCAAATACCTCTGAGCCCCTGAAAATGGAAGTGCTTTGCTGAAAATGGCTGTAATTTCTAAATGGTAAATGCCATATTTTTGTGGAGCCTCTTAAAATAAAGCTGAAAGTCTACACTTCGATCACATCTTGATTGTTTATATATATATATATATATATATATATATATATATATATATATATATATATATATATATATATATACACTGCCTGGCCAAAAAAAAAAAGTCGCTGTTTAGATTTTAATAGGCAAATACATAAGAGTCTATGAATGGATCATTATTAGAGTGATTATAATGTTTCTAGCATGTTATATGTTTGGCAACAGTTCTTTTAATCTTAAAAGATGAAGTGTGTAGCTTTTTAGCTCTTTAATAACCATGTAGAAAGACATATCATGGCCATATTCCAGGATGACACTGCCAAGATTCATCAGGGTTAAAATTGTGAAAGAATGGTGAGCACTGTTTAAAGTCTCCTGCAGCACATCCCAAAGACTTTCACTGAGGTTAAGGTCAGGACTCAGAGGTGCCAATTCATGTGTGAAAATGATTCTTTATGCTCTCTGAACCATTCTTTCACAATTTTAACCCTGATGAATCTTGACAGTGTCATCCTGGAATACGGCCATGATACGTCTTTCTACATGGTTATTAAAGAACTAAAAAGCTACACACTTCATCTTTTTATATTAAACTGTTGCCAAACATATAACATGCTAGAAACATTATAATCACTCTAATAATGATCCATTCATAGACTCTTATGTATTTGCCTATTAAAATCTAAACAGCGACTTTTTTTTGGCTGGGCAGTGTATATATACAGTACTGTGCAAAAGTCTTAGGCACATGCAAAGAAATGCTGCAGAGCAAAGATGCCTTCAAACATAATGAAACTAATGTTTGGAAATCTAAAATGTTTTTGTACTGAATCAATAATGTAGAGGTCATAAAATATGACCTGCACCTTGCACAGTACTGTGTATATATAGTAATCTACACGAATTACATGATTTGAATTCGCTCAATAGAGGTTTGTCTTTTCCTGTGTAGACACACTCAGAAGCATGAGTAAGATATGAAAATTTTTTGGAAATTACAGGATTTTCAAGAATACAAAATGTTTGTGTAAATGCTCCTACGAACAAACAAATCCATTTGTATCTGCCTTGATAAATGATGTGAGGAAGGCTGTGTGTAGAAGGATTTGTCACATTGTTTAAGATCCGCCCTCAGAGAGAAAGAAACAAAGTATGTGTGTGTGTGTGTGTGTGTGTGTGTGTGTGTGTGAGTGCTGTGGGAGATTGACACTGGACAGATGGGCACTCTGACTGCAGCTTGCCACAGGTATTGGGCTTCAAAGCTATTTATTGTTGCTTATATTTAAAAGGTTTCCTATTTGTTCAGAATTCATTAATGACAAAATGTATATATTTATTTTTTTATTTACTTAATCCATTTCTCGACATTTCATTTTGGGGAACCCTTATTCAATTCTTCACAGGTTAGTATTTAAATATGTTTCAATTCTTATAATTAACTGTTGGTTTGACATGAACTGAAGTTCATATAATGTGTGAAAAGATATGAAAAAAGGGAAAACATCTTTTAGCATGGGACTAATTAGGAGAATTTTTTGTACAGTGCTGCAAAAAAAATGCACCAATTCTACTCAATTCCAAATACTACTGAATTTCCTGTTGATATTTCACAGGGCCGTGATTTCAAAGATGTTCGTTTTTCCAAGGATCCTCTTATTCCCGCTCATCCTTATTGTGCCCATATTCCTTACTGGAGTAATTAACTTCAAGAATTATAAACCTATTGTTACTTACCCTGACTGGAGATGGAGGCTGATGGCATGTAACGTGCCAGTACAAAATGATCCGATCATTAAAGTCAACAATCTGAAAACATATATGGTTGGCTCCTACATAGAGCACCGACACGAGGTGAAAAAGATACGTACAATTGCTATAGTACTCCGCAATGAAAACACAGAGTATCACTGCTTGCTGTGCTGCAACGGTAAAAATGTGTCCATACGTGCGAATTACAGCATTCACTCTGACCACTTTGGGTTTGAATACGGCACGGCTGATATCACCTGCCAAGTACCGGAAACATGTACGACACCGACACATGTGGCTATAACTTCGCGATCACCTGAAAAGGATGGATCCTCTCAAGATGCTCACACATTCCAACCTGTTAGGAATCAGCAGAAACAAGAGGTCTTTCCTTATGAGTTTACAGTTTGCATTTCTACTATGTTTGATTATGCAAATGTGCTGGAGCTTGTGCAGGCCATGGAGATGTTCAAGATACTCGGTGTCCAGAAGGTAGCTATTTACAAAACCAGCTGCCATCCTGTTACACAGAAGGTCCTGGATTACTACGTCAGGCAGAACTTTGTGGAGATCATCCCCTGGCATGTAGCGTCCTACATTAATGTGTCCAGAGGCTGGAATAAGACGCTGTCATCAGGAGAGCTGCATTACTTCGGGCAAATTGCGGCACTCAATGATTGTGTGTATCGTTACATGTACCAGAGTCACTATGTAGCTCTGCAAGACTTGGATGAATTCATTCTGCCTATTAACCTCAAAACCTGGTTAGACCTCCTGCCTGAATTGGAGAGGAAATACAATCAGGAGGTGGGCTTTGAATTTGAGGCATATTATTTCCCCCTTTCCATCACTGATTTGAAGCCAGAGTATTCACCAGACTCCTGGAAGACGGTTATGGGAGTTAACATCTTAGAACATGTCTATAGATTAAGCAACGACCCCAAAGAGTTCAATAGTTTTAAAGTGATAGTAAATCCTCGCTTAGTCTTTTGTACTACAGTGCATGGATTTCTACAGTCTGTGAATGATAGCGTCAGGGTGGATCCTGAGATCGCCCACATTTATCACATCAGAAACGTGTCGAGTGAAAACTTGTTAACACATTCCATCATGCGAGACACACGTCTCAGGGACTATGCAGACAGGCTGATCCCTGCTGTTTCGGAAGCGCTTCAGCAAGCACTGGACGTTCACTGAAGTCTATGTAGGATTAATCAGAAATTACTGTCAGTGGGACAAGTTATATTCGTATTTAACATATTTGCTTATGGTACAGCGCTGTACACTTCTCGGTTCTGGTTGGTCTAAAGGTGTTGTTACATTTTCTTCAACAGTAGTTCTGACTCCTAGGCAAAAGGTTTATATTA
This sequence comes from Pangasius djambal, assembly GCA_022985145.1. Classification (NCBI taxonomy): domain Eukaryota; kingdom Metazoa; phylum Chordata; class Actinopteri; order Siluriformes; family Pangasiidae; genus Pangasius; species Pangasius djambal. The sequence goes on along the minus strand of CM040980.1, from coordinate 24,225,335 downwards.
ATATGCTCAATCAGATACTTTATAGTTTCTATAGTAACTATAAAATATCCACCCTACAAGTCTTTGTGTTAAATCACAGGGCTTGTATGGTGGATACTCCATATAATTTAAGATGGATTAAAAAATGTGTTGTTATTTAACAAAGAAAAACGTCACTGTCGATATGACGTTTTCTCTAAGGAAGATAGAGTCTCTGGCGGCAGTCCTTTGTGACAATCAGTAATTTTTCCACAACAGGAAAGTCTTTATGACAGAGAACTTTAGCTTTCTGGTTTTTGCGTAACGTAAAGAGAGAATGTTGAGGGAATAACTGTTTACAATGTAAGTGATATCAGAAATGTTTCATGGATGTGTTCTTTATTTAATAAAAAGTTTGTAATCGCTCTAGTATACGAGGAATAAAACACCTCTGGATGTGCTGTGATTAGAAAATAATCACATTTGGGTTGTAACAGTAGCTATGCTTCATGTCAGGCTGCATTACACAAGTATTTTTCTACAACAGCACACCCACAAGTGTTTTATTCCATACACATACTTTTTTCACAGAACCTCAACTATCAGTTAATACTGAAACAAATCCTAAAATCTAAACTTTGTATTAGCCTGAGCAATACAAAATGTAATGCTTCATTTGACCTTCCCAATCTCGTTGTCCATGCCAGCTGTGAATTGTACATAATACATAATGTAGTTTGGAGACAGGATCTTTAGTAATATGTGTCTGAAAACAATCGACTTGGCATGAAATGTCATGTTTTGAACAGCTGAGCAAATGTTACGACTGAAGTCAAGATTGAGGGCACATCTGTGGCGAATATACTAGCAAATTGTTCATGAAAAACTGGGAAAAAATGTAAATGGAAGAAGACATTCCAGTAATCTTTTACCACTTCACCATATGTGCACATGTTCCTTTAACATCACAACACTAAACCGGCTCCACATTTGGTATCTAAATATTGCTTATTTAGTTCGCCACTCAAGCTATTTGCATCATGCAAATAGGAAACTTGAGCCATCTTGCACAATTCAAACTTCATGTGAAAATCATGGCTCTTGTCAACCAGCATCAGGGTGTTCAGGTTTTTCTTAAACAAATGTTGTTCATAGTGTATGAACTATATGTCTGTAGAAATGAACATTGCAGGGCTGAAAACTGTACAGCATCCAGATGGATAGCAGATCATTTAAGTTGAATTATATTGTTGGATTATATGTCAGAATTTTCCATAGATTAACTGTATAGATTATATCTATCTATGTCTATATGTACTCACCATGCTTAACACAGAATGGTGTCAAAAACAAAAACAAAAAAGGTTTGGTTGGTGGAAACGCGTTGTTGGGGAGAGAGGTCAGAGGAAAACGGCCAGACTGGTGCGAGCTGACAGAAAGGCTAAGGTAACTCAAATCTCTACAATTGTGGTGAGCAGAAAATCATTTTAGAATGCACAATACATGGAACATTGAGGCAGATGGGCTACAACAGCAGAAGATCATACCAGGTTCCACTCCTGTCAACCAAGAACAGAAATCCTAGGCTACAGTGAGAACAGATGAAGATTGAAAAAAAAAAAATGTGTGGTCTTCTCCCAATCTTTTCGCAGTTTCTGTGTGTGATTAACTGTAACTGTAAACTTCCTATCAGCATGAACCAGTCCAGCCATTGTCCTATTTCTGACTGTGGAACTGCTGCTGTGGAACTGTTTTTTTCCCCCACTACTCAGCCAGTACTCAGACCAGCATATCTGGCACCAACAACCATGCTACAGTAAAGAAAAAATCACTGAGATCACATTTTTCTGTTGATGTTAACATGAACTGAAGTTCTTGACCTGTATTTGAATGACTTTATGCATTGCACTGTACAGTAAAACTTCACTAGATAGCTATTCACGTGGGTAATTTTCCCTCACATCCTCTAATTAAATGTCTTCTTTGAGCATGTTTCTGTCCTTTTAATAGAAATGATAACCATTTGAGGTTCTGGTGAGAAAAGTAGGAAATGCTTAAGTGCTTTCCGAAAGAGACTTCCATGAGTGTTATAAAAACAGCTGTTCAAAACTGTGATTTTTGAATATCTATTCCTATTCCTTTTTTGCATTTTGAATTTAAAATGAGGCCTTTTTGAACTGCTGACACTTAAAAATAGCTAGAAACAGTTTCATTTTAACTTTAAAGGTGGGAGAAAAGGCTCTAACAGGGTTTGGGTGTAGATAATGTTAAACAGGAAACAGAAAACGGCCTCAGTTTGGGTGATGCGTACCACTCGGTAAAGTCGCTTTGTCACCAGCATTTTTAGTCTTATCTACACATTTCCAGGCTTTTTTTTTGGGTTGGCCTGAATTAAGTGAATTTTGGAGAGTAACTGTGTTTTTTTTTCTTCTCATTTTACTCTCATTTTATCTCTTGAAAAGCTCCAAAGTATTAGAAAACCACAAGTTTATTCTATTCACACTGTCATGTGACAGGTACTTTGCATCATGAAACACTTCTGCTGATTTTCTCACACGGTGCAGAGTAATATTGCCCACACCACTTTCTGAAACTATACACCATTTAAAAAAAATCTTGGAAAAAACTCATGACAGAAATTGACAAATATGCTTTTCACGCTGTTTCTTAGGGGGATGTCTGTATTGAAATGCCACCTCAGTGATACAACTCTTACATGTAAACAGCTAAATTAACAGCCAGAGAGAGTTTACATCAGGTCTCTTTTAGAAATATGATCACCTAATTGTAGCATTGATTTATTTACAGAAATCTACAATCATAATATTCTGAGTATAAAGTATATAAGTGAGTATAAAATTATAACAGCCAATTTAATCAGCCTGCAGAATTCTATAATTTACTTTCTTGTGAAGCCTGTGAGGGAAGAACTGTTATCGACGACAGGAACGAAGTCATTTTGAGGAGGTTCCACAACATTAAAACACAAGTATAAATGGATTAAAAAAAAAAAAAAAAGAAAGAAATTGTTGCTGTGGCATGCTGTTATTGGAAAACAATCAACTTTGGGGGGGTAACAATAACTCCACTTTGCATCAGGAAACAGCACACTGCACCATTGTTGATTATTTTCTTATAACAGCAAACCCCAATTGTTTTATTCTTTATATGAAACAGCAAACTCTCCGTTGTTTTCGTCTCCAAGCCTGTTTTGCATCTCAGCTCTTTTTCAGCTTCTGGTACATGGTCACGTAACACACAAGTAGGAAGGCAGACACTTTATATAGTCTTCGCAAATCATCGGTTTAACCTGACATCTTAAAGCCACAACCCTTTTTCCCTTAATTAAAATCTGTTATAACTTCTCATTTCATGATGTTTTAAGGAAAACAAGATTAGAAATTGTCAATGTTTTAATTACAAAAAAAAAAAGTCAGGCTTTTGTTTGCCACACCATTTGAATCAGTCCTTTACAGTAGATACAAACAGACATATTTTGCTTTTTTTTTTTTTTTTTTTTCCAGTAGCAGAGAAATGCATATACATACACAGATACAAATGGACATAGCCAAAAACAAAGATATAACAGGTATTTGGTGTTAACAGCTACCTGGGTGTTGGAGTAAACTCTGTGGACTGGCTCAAATATACATTTTCAGCCTGTATTTCAAATGTTCACATTGTTTTAAAAAACATGAATCAAATAATTGCACTCTACATCATACAAAAAAAAAAAAAAAAAAACATAAAAAGCTAATAGTCCATCTTATAAATGTACAAGTGGAACGTAACTGACTTAACGCAGCTACTGTTGTACTGTGAGCCTTCACAATGCTTGTTCGTTTGTTTGCATTTGTGCAAATGGACTCTCCTTTCTTCAAGTCTCTTCTGAGGAGGACTGAGTGAGTGTTTCAGTCATGGCTGTAGTGGTAGTGTCCTTCATTATCATTGCTTGCGTCATGTGGCTCCACTTCTTACCTAATCAGGTGAAAGGTTAGCCAGTACATGAACACAGGCTGTGCTGCAGCAATGGCCATGGTCAAGTACATGCGCAGCTGATTCTTGGCTCCTCGGACCAGAACGCCCTCTGCAGCTGCCTCGGACAGAATCTTTAACCTCAGTGTTCGGATCTACAGCACACACAGATAAGCGCACACAAACCATGATTCAGGAAAGCAAAAGGCTGTGTCTTTGAGTCCAAAATGAACATTCTTGCAGTAATACAAAGTAGCTCATTTATGGAATATTGCTCACTACAATAGTTCACTACAGTCTGTGAGAAAATGCAATACTTGTTTTATTGCTATCAACATTGCCTGCAACAGCTAACTTAGTGATTGCATTAGCCAAAAATGGGTTTAGAATAATATCAGGTGCAAAAGTGTGGCTATTTCTAAGCACATTCCTCAGTCCCCAGGAACTCTGTGGTCTTTAACCATGTCCAGTTTCCCTGGGGTATCATTTTGCACACATGTAAAATACTTTCTCATCCCTTAAAATGAGAAGAAGGAAAAGGGAAAAAAAAAACAACAAAACACAACACCTTTCAACAAAAAGATGTTTTTTTTGTTTTTTTGAGTGAGGAGGATGGTTAAGAAGGGAAAAACAGAGCCCTTATAACTGCACTATTTATCTGATGTTCGTAACAGTCAGGTATGAAATCAAGTGTTAAATACCACTTTCAAAACCAGAACACAAAATTCTATTAGTGCAAAACAGACAACACCAGTAACTTGACAAAACATTTGACAAACAAGCATCCTAACCGCTACTCAGGTCTGAAAAGTCAGCAGGTTAGGTAATAAGTTGGACCGCTTCGCAGTGTGGAGCTTCCGTAATTGTGAAAACATACGGTTGAGAGCGGCCTTTCCTGTGTTGTGACATATGACAGTGTATTCACTTTGTCATGATTGCTATCACAACTGATTCAGTAAATTTGAATGAGCATGGCAAAATATTGGTGTTCAGCACCCCTTAGTGGTGCACACACTGGTATCTGCAGTCTGACTACTGTGGAAAAAAAATAGCTTTCATTAAAAGAAAGTAACAACGAAATCAGCAAAAGCTGCACGTCATCTTTCCAAGTAATAAATTGTCTATCCTCATGAGAAATTTGAGCTGTCTCGGTCTCTCTGTTGTGGAAGCTCAATAACTGAACACGTGACCTGGCCATTCACAAGTGTTTGGGACATCACAAATCAATTATTTTTACCATCAAAAAATCATGTTTCGATAAGGCAACAGTAAAATACAACTGATGGGTAAGAACAGTGACTATATCATAGTTTGTTTAGTAAAATTACACATTTTAAACCATGGGGTCCCTGGAGGACTAGTGGTTATGCCACGCTCACCACTGCTCTCAAGTTCCGGCCACGAAACCAACCTGGGAAGGGTTGGGTAAAACTGGGGAGGGCTGCATCAGGAAGGGCACCCAGCGTAAAAACTGTGCCAAATCAAATACGCAGACCAATGATCCGCTGTGGCAAGCCCCAACGGAAGCAGCCGAAAGAGGAACAACAATGACACATTTTAAACCATGGTCTATAATGTCACATGTCTGACCTGTGATTTAAGGGAGTAGTGCTTAATTCTGGGGAATCTGAGTAAAAACTGAATATACAAGGAACAGAGGAACCTCAAATTATTACTCAATGCTGTTTACTGTTACATGCGTGCTGCCGGCACATACGCAGACCTGCCCATCAGAAATGTTTTGCATGTAACACCTTTAATAAATATAGTTAACTATAAACTTGCCTAATCGCCAACTTGAACATACATTGACAGATTTTCTTTCACGTAAAAGAATTAAAAACAGAAGGGGTGCTGTATCAGTGCATCTTTCAAGCTGGAAAATCGGGAAGAGACAACAGATTACTAGTGTGAGATTGCTGGGAAGGGGGCGGGGCTTCCAGGGTCTCCGTTAATATCTGAGAGGTCAGAAGTCCTATGCAACACCTACATGTCTAATGCTCATCTACGCTTTTTTTTTTTTAGTGGGAGGAAAAAAGAAAAAACTGATCTTTTTGCATATTTTTAGTGACAGCTTGTATCAGTGCATACTGATGTTAAAGTGTGATGTTCCTATGCAAAATGCAGGTCTGCTTGCTGTGTCTTAACATTTACCAATCAAGGCCTTGCACATCACCCATAGTGCTGGCCAAGGTTATAGAATTAAATTGTTTAGCTTGCATTATTGAAAGGCATCAAACTTTGATGTATGTGCACTTGTACAGTTTCCCAAACATCCCAAAGTAAGCCAGGTACCTCAAAGCCTGTGGTGTAGGTACAACTGGAAATGTCGTTTGCACCAGGATAAAGCACCAAGAACAACAGATGTGAGGAAATCAAAAACTCTCCGAGTTGAATAGTAACATGGAACTGAATAATTATTATTCATTTAATATACACATTTGATAAAGTGTGGGTTAAAGATTTTATGATGTCACCATTAGCTAAATTCTATAGGCAGACTTACATGGTAATTTCCTCTGAGAACTTTATAACAGTGTGATTTTTCCAGACCTGATGATGTCATTAATGATCAAACCATGTATGAGGTAAAATAAGAGTAACAAATCCTGAACTCATCAGCAAATACAAGGAAACAATTACTTGGCACTCACCATAAAGACAAAGATGGAAGCACAGCACCAGAATAGTGAGAGATAATATCCTGTCTTTCCAAACAGGAGCCCAGCTAACACTCCTACTATCATCCTGTGAAGAGAAGACAAGATGAGAAATGATCACAGCAAACCACAATATTACTAGCTCTGGAGATGTTTCCATGACCTGTTTGATTATGTATTTCAACAACATTACATAATATGAGACCATGACATCTTGTAGACTAGCCAAGCCTCTACCGTAACTCAGTGTAACAGTGTCGTGCTGCTCCACTGAATTCTGGGACTATGAGTCAAATGTTTGTTGCCTCCACAACTTTTTACATACGAACTTGAATGTTGGTGGAAATTAGTCAGTAAAAAACAAGCTCTTGCTCCTTTGCTTTTAGGAGCAAGCAGTGAAACCTGACCGTTATCTCTTGTGTTTGAGATTGCTGCCAAAACCCACACACATTCATCCACTAACCTCTCATGGGAATACTAAAAATACAGCAACATATTTAAAGTGTTTCACAGTGGAGTTTCCTTTTAAGCAAGTTAGAATGGGGAAGTGTAAAACTGAGTTATTTGGGTGTATCACTTTCAGTGTGTGTCCATAGCAGAAGCTATAACTAAGTGGTCTTTTTTTTTTTTTTTTTGTACTTTCGGTTCCTTAGGGCTCCGTTTATGTTCTCAGAGAAATTTCTCTATCTGACATGCTGCTCATTTGGATATCAGCTTTGTAGCAACAACTACTATTAAAAGTATTGAATAAACAAAGTGAAATTGGCTCACAGGCATGTCAGTGTTTGGAAACTCAACGCAAAAAGATTAATAATGAATTCCATGTAGAAATAGGGTAAGCACAGGCTTTGGGAATTACTTGTTCTTAAGGGTTATGTACACTAGAGCAGAATGTCAGCTCTTCCTTAAAAAATACTGTTACATACATATTTAAAATATTATTTGAAATACATATTTATATCAGTGTCTGAAACCTGTCAGGAAGTAGAGTAGATCATTTTATTCAGCCTTTAATGAGCCACCTTACCCAACATATTTGTATCCAGAAAAGGCCACCAGATCGATGGTGGTGAGGTCTGTGTTCACTGTGACCAGGTAAAGGCTGAGGAGAACGGCAAGAACTTCAATAATGAGCCAGACCAGGGCTGAGCTAGCCTGCATCCCCAAGATCTCAGGGGAAAACCTGAATATAGACACACATACAAAGGCAGATTCGATAATGTAAATCAACACAGCTGTGCTAATCTTCTGTAGATTTCCGTCACACAACATTATACCACATACCCCACAACATTAAACGTATAAACGATTAACATGTATGACGTGTCATTAAAAAAAACAAAAAAACTTAAGTTGGCAAATTGCTGTAGTATAAGACGATTAAAACATTCTGGGTTCTAAAATAAAATTAACTTCATAGTAACAACTATGCTCTGCATCATAACACCATATCGTTGATTATTATATATTTTCCTTAATTATAATTCGCTCTGGATAAACGCATAATTGTCATTAATTAAGCAAAACAAAAGTAGATGTATTGACGTTATACACTCATACATGTACATGTTTTCAGCACCTAAGAAACACATTATGCAAAGACTACTTCAACCAATTTCATAAGTTTAACTGTTTTTGTGTTTTGACAGCTTTTGCACAGAAAATATCTAACACACTGCCTGACAGTCTGCCATAGAAGGGGAGTATGCTCGGGTTGTGTCTTTAAATAGACCGGTTCCTCTGATGCCCTGAAATAGAAGAAGCCTTTATTTGTCACATATACATTACAGCATGGTGAAATTCTTTTCTTTGCATATCCCAGCTTGTTAGGAAGTTGGGGTCAGAGAGCAGGGCCAGCAATGATATGGTGCCCCTGGAGCAGAGAGAGTTAAGGGCCTTGTTTAAGGGCCCAACAGTGGCAGCTTGGAGGTGTTGGGGCTTGAACTCTCTAACCTTCTCATCAGTAACCCAGAGCCACCACTGCCCTAATGCATGAGGATCTATCACAAGAGTGCAGAAGTGTGCAAAAACCACTCTTACCGGTTCTGTGTGCCAAGGGCCAGGCCTGCAACCAGGACATATGTGATGAAAGCCATTGCTGAAATGATAAGGGGATAAGATTAATAATTGGGTAATAATCTGACTAAACTGGATCAGATTTGAAGTATATTCTGTTAAGACTGACAAAGCAAAACAAGCAGAGTGACTGAAGAAATTTGGTATTTGATTACTCCTCCCTATGCCTTAATTCAAGCACCAATCCTGTCAGTTCCTACCAATTTTAACCCTCTCTTCAACATATTTTGGTGTTCCATCTACTGTTCCCAATAATAATCCAAGTTTCCTATGAGACTGCAGCGATCCAATTTATTTATTACCTAAATCCACAGTTTCATTTGTATCTACACTTAGTAAATCAAGGACTTACTAATCATTCTTCTCTTTTAAAGGATGTAATTAGCAGTTCTCAAAATACTGGGCGATTTGTTATGAAATATATAAATGACTTACAGGGAATGTACAGGTCCGGAGCATTGACATCAAAGCGTGGAGCTACTGGAGTATCCTGCTGGTAACTCACCTCCCAGTTCTGTAACAAAAGCACCGATGAGACACCAAAGACCCAGGTTCACCAAATACACACAGATAACAGGTACCTAACCTGATTATGGCACATCAAGCAGAGCTTACTGCATTTGTTAAGAGATTAACATTAAAACAATCTGAATTGTAACTAGTTAAGATGATACTAGAACAGCAGAGAAAAAAATGAGAGCCGTTACAATGAAAGAAAAAAACAGTTGTGCAAAAATACTCAGAAAGACGCTTCAACTCTAGGGGTTTGTCGGTGTACCATTACGATGGCATATTCTCGTATGAAATATAAAGATTATTATTATAAAAAAAAAATAATAATAACTTTTTAAGTTTATATCCCTGGTGGTACAATATATGGCCAACAGTGTGTGGACATTTGATCATCACACCCATATGTGCTTTTTGAACAACCCATTCCAGATTTAGTCCCTCTTTGCTGTTAAAATAACTTCCACTCTTCTGGGAAGGCTTTCCACTAGATTTTGGAGTGTGGTTTTTGTCATTCAGCCACAAGAGCTTTAGTGAGGTCAGACACTGATGTTTGATGAAGAGGCTTGGGGTGCACTCAGTGTTCCAGTTCAACCCAAAGGTGATAAGTGGGGTTGAGGTCAGCATTCTGTGCAGGACACACACCTTCTTTCACACCTCGCTTTGTGCACAGGGCACTGTCATGCTGGAACATCTTTGGGCCCCTTGGTTCCAATAAAGGGAAATTATAAAACTATAGCACACAAAGACATTCTAGACAATTGTGTGCTATATATGTTATATTGTGTGCTGTATATAATATATGTTGCACTACTCATCTATACCAAACCACTTAAAAGACAATTTTTTTCCTGTAATCTTCCCTCAAAAAACAGTGACTTTTACCCTGATTAGACCACCTTGAATGCACAACCAGAGAAAAAATAAATACTAATTAATAAAAGTCCTGTTCCCTACCCTCAGCCATCACTGAATGACATACTGACTCTGTTGCATTTGAAAAATGTACATTACGGAAGAAAGATGGATTATGATTTCCATTTCGTGTTGTGTAATGCCGTGGTCCTCAAAGTGGGGTCATGTATATCCAGGGCATCCCTGACTACAACTGTGAGTTATCATAATTGCAAGCCTAATTGAACTGTCACTTGAAATGAGGGGTTAATTTACTCAACACCGAAAAAAATGAATGTTAAAAATCTTATGCAGGTAATGTTAAGTGCTGTTAAAATGGGAGTGCTTCAAACCTACATCTGGATGACTGGAAAATGCAGGAATAAAAAGCTCTGATGAAATAGAATAAAGCAAATAAATTAATATGATGGTGAATATACTATTCTTAAAATTAAATCTGCACTTTGATTATAAAGAAGTCCTTGGAAATGCTTTTTACTCTGGATGGAGATGCCTGGATGCAAAAATCTAAAGAAAAGAAAACTGATTTAATGTAAAGGTTAATGGTATAATTATAGTAATAAATGTTGTTATACATATAGTAGTTATTAAAATAAATAGAAAACAGTAAATCCCTTTCAAAGAGCAGAATTAACTGATATTTGTAGCACGCTGCTACTGATGGAAGGTGCAATCATCTTGCAAGATTTTTTTTTTTTTTAATCCTTTCATTATTTCCTTAACCAAATAAGTTCACACTTGCAGTGCCGCTGGTTTGTATTTCACCTCTTTGAACGAGACATTCAGATGTATTAACTTAGACAAACCTTAAAAAAAAAAAAAAACGATGTGCCTGCGTGACATGGGGCTGCGTTAGCATGGTAACTCCCTTCCTAGTGGAATTTCTGTTTACTTAGACCCTTCGTCTGCAGGTGTAAGTATGAGCAAGTTTATGTAGCACATAAGGAACACATCAGTCATACCTCATGCATATAGGGGAATACCAGCAATCCCAGCTTCTTGCCAACATAAACGGTGTCCACAGCAAAATAATATTTCAGTTTGGAGATGGGGATAAAACGGTCCAGCTGTGAATTTAGAGAGAGTAAATGTCAATCGGAAAAATATATGAAATTAAGTCTGATAAAACTGTTATCTGTACTATCACACATGACCACAAAGATCATGTGCTCCATCATGTGCCTTTTTTTTTTTGTTTTGTCAGCAACATAAGTGAAAAATCTCATGTATTTTCAGTTCTGCAATACACTCATGAATTTTAACACTTAATGTCTTCCAATAAGACAAAGTAGTTTTGGTCGCTGTATTTCTGCTCCAACTTAGGGCCCTACTTTCGTAATATCAAATGCTGCTCTACTGACTACAGTATCATTTTTCATCTACAAGCTGAAGGATTTTTATGTTCATCACAGACAGAATAAGAAATGTAAAAACCGAGCTAAATATCAGCAAGGAAATGTTACTCTGGGTAAAGAAATAAACTTTAACTTTTCAGATTCATGTTTATGTTAAAAAGAACAATATTATTTATTCAATATATTAATATAATACATGCTTTGATTAGGTAAGTGACAACTTTCATCTTCTGAGATTCATACAACTAAAATCTTAATTGTTAATGTTAGTTATTTGTGGCAGTACTTAGTATTAAATCTTTGAAGTAATTTAAATTAATCTGACAGCTTTTTTAATGCTTAGTGCTCTTTTTCAATAAAAATAATGTGCGCATAAAAAATAGGTGGTGTGCACTGGACTTTTTTGTAATCCCACCCCTGCCCACTCCTGAAGGAATTCTGACCAATCGTGTTATTTCTGATTGTATCTGCCAGTGATATTTTCTATATAAAAGATTTGGCTCTATTTTCCAAAACAGATGTAATACAAATAAGTCATTTAAACCACAGTGACCTTAACCAGGATAAAGCAGTTACTGAAGACGAGTGAATGAATGCGGTAAAAACCTCTTGCTGTGTCCAATACGCCCCCATGTTAATAAATGTGGCCTTTCTTTGTCACGTCTGACTGCCTTTATGTTTAGTCAGTGGTTGGGTGAAGTAGCCTGTTTTGTATTGAAGTGGGGTGATATTAATAGCATATATCCAGAAAGCTGAGTTTGTGGACTCTAACAGGAAAAATATTGTTTCTGGCTTTTGACTATGCTAAAGATGGGTATCAAGAGACAGGAGCCTAAGCTCAATTTTGGATCAAGGCAGGTATAAAAATGCCACCCTGCCTGGAGATTTCAAATATCACAATCTGCTCCACATAGACACATTCATTTCTGGACAAATAAGCAAATTAAAACAAATAGAGCCCTTACGTTTTTATCCATCATTTGTTTGCCCTGGCTTGCGAGGCTGCTCCCATAAGCCATAGCGAGATTGGACATAGGATCTGAGAGGATGGCATGTTCTGCGTAGTCCATCCCTCCTTTGTCCATGCTGCCAGGTCCAGAGTTGTATTGCCCAGCACTGGTGTCATCAAAAAGCTGACGGGGTTCACCAGAGTCTGAGCCAGGAGCCCTCATCCTAGCCCTGGCTTCTGAAACACAAACACACATCTCTGAGTGAGAGACAGGTTGAATCCCAAATGGCTCATTACACTGGGTATGACATAATGGGTTCTACGGGCTATGTAGGACATTAAAGCATCCAAAAGGAAGGTATCTGGAAAGCAGCCTCAGTCATTCAGTGCATCAAATAAGTCTGTGGGTGTGTCTCAATCAGTTCCCTAGTTCAGTAGTCAGAGCACTGATCAGGGAGTTGACCATTTCATGGGCTGTCTCAATTGCAGAGTCCTTCCAGTGCACTGGAACATTCGCTCCCTAAAAAAAATCCCACAATGCACCACAAAAACCAGGGAGCTCCTGCTCATATTATGTTCCCTTACTAGAAATGATTTCATATTTTCTGAAGCCTCTTAGCTCGAAAAAAATGACAGACAAATTCTCAGACAACTTCGTCTACAAATGTAAGTAGCTTGTTATTGTAGCTTTCAAATGATTAATTAAATTAGCAATTTTTAACATTATTTGATGTTCTATATACGGTTTGTTTGAGTGTTTTATGTGTTTAATGATTTTTAAAAAATCCACATATGATTAAGCTAACAAATTTATATGACATATAATGTCAAAAAGATATTGGTCCTGCCTGTTGTTGATAAATGCCAGTGGTGACGTTTTACAAGTCACCTTGTAATGAGTACAAGTATGTACTCATTTCGCTGGCAATTGAGTCATCAGTGTCCCAATGTGTAGTGAGCCAGCATCCTTACCAGTGCCCAAACTCATGTACACAATCTACTGATTCACACTCTAGGGAGATGATTGAGACGCACCGTGTTAGTATAGACTTAGTCTAAAAGATCTGAACAGAAGGCAGACGCACTATATGGCCAAAGGTTTGTGGACAGCTGACAATCACACCCATATGTGAACCTTTCCCAAACTGCTGCCACAAAGTTGGAAGAACAGAATTGCACCCATACATACAGAATGCATTGGGCCCGACATCTACGGATCACAACGACAGACTCGCATTATTATTGTACAGTTACATGGCCGCATAATAACATTAACAATTGTTTATAACAATAAAAAAGCCCCAACGTTGTCTTTCGACACCAGCCCCACACTACTACGATCTACGATGCCCAAAAAAGAGGTTTTGGAAATCTGACATTTTAGCCGACTTTGGAGCTCTATCGGCTACTATCATGTTCCCCGAGACAAAGTGTTTGTTTATTCAATCATATTTTTGGGAGAATTTATAAATGTATTTTTTATTTTCAAGATATTGTGATATTTTTAAGATATGTACCTGTAGCACATTTTGTTTATAATATTAAACCACTGTTTATTTATTTAGCTTTTTTTTTTATTTAGTTTTATACAGACAAAAATGCACATTATTTTGCATTGTTTATGATTTAGAAATACTTTTTTCTTCATATCTGCAAAATTAATTTTAGCTCGAACTGAACACAAGGCTCAGGTTAATGAAGGAATGAATGAATGAACTAACGCTAACCTAGCCACTGATAGCGTGATACAAGTATTAGCCGTTAGCTCCTGTAAATACCGAGTTGTACTAAACATTCAGGACAATTAGCTTGTTATTACGTGATACAACTAAAATTGTACTTAGTTGCAATGTTAGTTAGCCAGCTAACAGATTCAATGAGCTAGCTTTAGCGAAGCATAGAGGTGTCATGGACGGTTCTCTGTACGCGAGCTAAAAGTAGGCCTAATCCCAAACAGCTTCCTGCTTGAAATTTAGTGCCCTGAGTGAAAGGGCGTCAATGCAGTTGCCTCATGCCGGATGTAGTGCACCTATATGAGGAGGAGAGAGATATTTGGGATTGAACCGTAGCTAAACCGGGCTATCTAATCATGCTTTCCGGCCTACCAGTAGATACTATCAGCTGGGATAAATACATATATTACTCGTGGTATATAAATTCATATGTAGTGAATTTACTGAAGTTAAATTTGAATAATTGTAGCTGAATTAGCTATTCACAAGGGCAAAAAAAAACCTGAAACTGTCTAAAGAAATCTCAACACAAATAACATGACGTACGTAACTTACGCTGTCTGAACCCACTCTGATTCGTGTAATCCATCCTCACAAAAAATAAATATATATATATATTAAACTTCTATGCGATTAGTAAATGTTAAAAAAAACACTATTTCCATAAATCGACTCTTTATAAGATTACTTTCGTATTCATCTCCAAAGATACCGGCTTCGTTTCCCCTCAACCCGAGTGACGTAATCTTACCCATATGACGTCCGTTGTCATAGCCAATCACAGCGCAAAGAATCACAAAAAGGGGCGGTCCATATAAAATCATAACCAATAAACGCACGATCCTGAACTACTCCGCTAACGGTATAGGTGGGACCAACATCGTGACGCATGCGTATGAGGGGTTTTAACGGAGAACCTTAGAGACACGTCAACCGCACCGCCATCTTAGAGAGGTCAGCTTTGCAAGGCTACGTTCTTGATGAGTTTTCTCTGTTGCAGCGCATGTAAATGTAAGAACTGGAAATGTAATGTAACATTGGAAAGTTCCATGGAGCTTCATCTTTCCAACAGTACTTTCGACTGATAAAAGAAGGGGAGCTTTCAGAGTTCTGACTGTGAAGGCTGTAAGCCTTCGGAGGGAGTAGGGGTAGTTATGATCACTTCAGATTGGATCGAAGCCACGACTTGTGGCGAGAACTTCCGGTGTCTGAATTCGTCAGATTTTTTTTTTTTTTTTTCAGCACAAACGGTACTGAAAAAAAATCTGCTGTCATAAACACTTAAAACCGTACAGGTGCTGTGATATGTTGTTACATTTGACATTTTGATATAATACGTCATTTGGTTTTCCAGAAACGGAAGTCACTTGCTGCTTTATTTATCGGTAGCGCCATGTGCGCCCCCTGGCGTACATATAATGTACTGCAGTGTAATGTTTCACTACAGTCTACCTGGAGTTTTATCCTCGTGTTAAACTTTCTGGAAAATGTGGTCACAGATAATCTTCCATTAACAGCAAAAATTCATTAAAATCAGTCATGACTGGCTGTGTCTTGAATCTTTTACTTGGACTTGATTCTGAACTGAACAATCTCTTCCTCTGTGCAGTTCCAAGTCTTTTATTCAAAGTGTTTGCACAAGTAACCTTTTCACAATTAAGTTCTTCTCTTTTATTTATATATTCCATTTTTTTTTTCAAAATAACAAAGAATGTCCAGCATTTTAGTCTCATTATTTTCATTCAGTTTTTAGAATTATAAAC
The DNA here is from genome assembly GCA_022985145.1 of Pangasius djambal. NCBI lineage: Eukaryota > Metazoa > Chordata > Actinopteri > Siluriformes > Pangasiidae > Pangasius > Pangasius djambal. The sequence goes on along the minus strand of CM040980.1, from coordinate 24,209,441 downwards.
ACCCAAATATAATAGATAGTAACCACTGACCAACTGTCTGCTGAATAAAAGCATTAAAAATGAATGAAAAATATCTTTAAGCATTAAGAATGGTTGAGCATAACATTAAAGAAACTGTGTATGGTGGAAAAAAATAAGCAAGTTATCTGACCTGCAGCTCTGTTTGACTGCATGTGTGTGTTTGTGGTGTAGTCAGGAGCAGAAGATGGCAGCATTATACACTATACTTACTACACTATATGGCCAGAAAGTTTGTGGACATCTGAAAGTCTCACTAATATGTGTTTTTTGAACATTGCATTCCAGTTTTAGTTCTCTCTTTGCTGTTATAGTAACCTCTCCACTCTTATGGGAAGGCTTTCCACTAGATTTTGGAGCGTGGCTATGGAGATGTGTTCATTCAGCCGCAAGAGCATTAGTGAGGTCAGGGGCTGATGTTGGGTGAGGAGGCCTGCGGTGCAGTCGGTGTTCCAGTTCATCCCAAAGGTGTTCAGTGGGGTTCAGGTCAGGGTTCTGTGCAGGACACTCAAGTTCTTCTACTCCAGCTTTGTCAAACCATGTCTTCACGGAGTTCACTTTGTACACAGGGGCATTGTCATGCTGGAACAGGTTTGGGCCTCTTAGTTCCAGTGAAGGGAAACTGTAAAGCTACAGCATATTAATATATTCTAGATAATTGTGTTCCTACAACTTTGTTGCAAAAGTTTGAGGAAGACCCACATGTGGGTGTGATGGTCAGGTGGCCACAAACATTTGGCCATATAGTTTGTATTTTTATGAGTTTATGATTTGTAATGATTTTCCATAAAATGCATGTTTTCCAGATAGTCACTAAATCATTAAACTTAATTTTATGCCATAAGGAATGATGATGATCTTAATTTTGGATCCTGTCCAAATTCTGCATGATTTGAGGGTTATATTGATTTGTGTACTGATATTAGATTTCACAACAAAATTGAAATTTAAACATAAATATTAATAAAAAAAAAATCTCACAGATTATATTCTTATAAGTGTTTTATAGGTTTGAAATCTATACCACGGTTTCTGTATGAAAATCATTCCATGTATATATATATATATATATATATATATATATATATATATATATATATATATATATATATATATATATATATATATATATATAATGTGTGTGTGTGTGTGTGTGTGTGTGTCTTGAATATAAAGGGCTAAGAAGTGTTTCTCTTCTTGCTTTCTTTTTCTGAAGAGGTGAATTTGCTTGAATCTTATTAAACACAAAACATTAGCTATCTTGGCCTTGTCTTAGTCTGAGATGATCAACACCTCCCTTTAAAACTGTGACCTAGCAACAGCATTATCATTCTTCAACATTATCACTATCTGTCGATATTCATTTAAAAAGTATTTCTCTGCAAGTATTAAAAATTAGGCTGAGATTGATGGTGCTGAAGTATTTCATCACCATTTTACAAACAAACAAATCAAGAGTGAGACCAATGTTTTCAGTCATTCAAGAGTGGACTGGGAAATGGTCATCACTTGACAGCATGCTCCTCTTCGGAGCTACACACCACCCCTACATCCTCCGCATGTGAGCAGTTGTGTTTGCCGACTGCAGCATGTTTGCAGTGCAGCAGTGTCCTCTCTGTTCCCTCACATTCCACATCATCCAGCAGGATTCGGAGGTTAGTGGCCACACGTCCCATTTCGCCAGGCTTCGCCACCCTCAGTGCTCTAGCGAAGCCCAGCTGCTTGCACACCACTGCTGCTGCCTTATTGTCAAATAGGTCATCACACACCGTACCCCACTCACCTCTCACGAGGATTTCCACTCGTCCACGATCTGACCGGTTTGGATCAGGACTAACAAGCCTCACCTGCCCACTTCGAGACCTTCTGCGAACCCCTTTACCTCTTCTCTGCCCATTTTTTCTGCCTTTCCCCCTGCCTCTTTTGCCAGGCCTGTCTGTTGGTAGGGATGTCTTCAGGGAGGCTGAAGTCCAATATACAGGCCTGGTGGTGGTGGTGGTTATAGAGGCAGTCCAATATGGATGAGTGTTGCTGGAAGCATGTGGTTGCTTGGTGGATGGACGTAATGTGGTTGGTGGAGGAGTCCTACGAAGTGTGGTTTCTGATTTCACTTTCAAAGTGGTGATGTACTGTGGCCTCACTGTAGTGCTCTGGTCAAGGAGTGGGTGCACAGTCCCAGTTGGAGACTGATGTCTCCTGAGAACAGGAGGCTTTGTCATTACTGGTTTGAAAGTTGGCTTCGGAGCAAGAGTCTGTGTTTTTTGAGTAGGTGTCCTTGGTTTCTGAGTTGGTCCACTGAATTTTGGCTTTTGAGTAAGGATCCTTGGAGATGCAGTGGTTGGTTTTCTTGCTGTGGCCTGAACCGTGGTTTTGCTGGGTAGAGTAGGTGCTTTGGTCTTAGGGGAAGCAGTGGTTGTAGGTTTTTTGTCAATCACAAACTCTGTAAAAGAAGACCAGGGGATGGATTTCAAATTCAAACCTACATTATTTACATTGCATTGGCTCATTTGGCTGATGCATTTATCCAAACTGATTTATAACTGAGATTGGATACAATTGAGCAAGTTGACTTCACAACCTTCAGTAGCCCTAAGCCTTAACCAATCACCCACCACTCCCCAGATTGATATAAACCCGGAATAAATCAATTGAAACTGTTTGAGTCAGTTTCTGTTAGATTATTTATTTATTTATTTACTTACTTACTGACTGACTTACTTACTTATTTATTTAGGGGGATTTAGTATTTATTTACTGTTGTAACATTCTAAAGCAGTAGTTTTTTTATATGTGTTTGAAAGGTCCGGTTAGGGGTGTTTTGAAGAGAGGTGAGGTGAGGCTGGTGCTGGTGGGAGCAATGTTTTTAGACCAATGTGAAAAGAGTGTGCGCTTGTAGTTTCTGTGATTGGTACAAATGTTATTTTTAATTCATTCAACTTCAGTAACCACTTTATCCTAACCTTTTATCCTGCTCAGTGTCATGGTGGATCCAGAGCCTATCCCAGGAACACTGGGCGCGAGACAGGAATGCACCCAGGATGGGATGCCAGTTCATTGCAGAGCACCACACACACACACACACACACACACACACACACACACACGCACACATTCACACCAAGGGGTGATTTAGAGTAGCCAATTCAACTACCGGTATGTTTATGGGAGGTAGGAAAACCCTTATGCATCAGTTTCTATACATTTAATAACGTTGAGTCTTTTGTGGTACTTTGAAGCATCACCAGAGCAGACCAAGTGTCTGCTATGAACAGAAAACAGGGGTTGAATTTCTTTGCAGAGCTTCTTACCTGTTTTAGGATGGAAGTGAATCAGTTTGCCCTTTATCTGGACAGGAGTGGGCTTGATGCTGCACTTGCCTGGAGGTGCTCGCCTAAAAGGTATAAAGACATGGCATCAAACTTAGCTTCACCAAAACAATCCTGGAATAGTAAACTGCTTGCAGGTCAGTAGTGTTTGCAACTCCAAGGATTTTTGGCAGTCTATAAGTAATCTAGCACTTTCATTGCTCTAACATCTATGTAGCTGAAAGTCACACCTTCTGGAGAATACTGTTATTTTGTAGGTTCACCATTTCACACTTCATTTCCTTAACCACTTAAGCTCCCCAGACAAATATCCTAATATTAATTCCTGTTAATTTTAGCATACTATTCCAATAACTGGGTGCAATTCAGCAAGAGTTTGTGCCCTATTTTGCTGTTTTATCTACTGTTCCAAACAATCCCACATATTTTCTATGGTATTGAGGTCAGTAGATTTTGCAAGCCAATCAAAGTGTCCCAGATTTGGTCCTATACACACTACGGTCATCATCCAGAAACATAGGGGTGGCAGTGTTGTGTTCTACTTGGTTAGAGCCGGACCAACAAACTGACCATCTGCTTTTATACCGAGTTACATTCATCCATGTTCACAAACTATTGGCACTGTAGAATAACGTATTGCTATTGTTGTATGTAGCTAATTTTTGTCAGGGAGATCTTACTGTTACTGTTCTTAGAGGTTGTACTGCAATCTATATCTAAGTAATAGAACTGGTGCTTTGCAAGTACCTGGATGGATCCACTATCTTGTACACCACTCCCCCTCTGGAAGCTGCACTTGGTGTTCCTGTGGCTAGGAAGTATAGCTCACCTAAACCGGGGGGGAAATAAATATAAAAACAAGCACACATTTAAGAGATTTTATGAAGCAATTCTGTAATGAGGTTGTAATGAGGATTCATTCTTGAAAGGATGAAATAGGCTATGACATTTGTTAAAATACTGCTTAAATTATTAATGTGTCAAAAGGAAATACAGTAAAAGAAACTGAGACAGGATTGTACAAGTGTACACAAGATATATGTGATGCAAATAAAGTATGACAAATTTCAACACAATTCAAAAAGTAACCAATGGAAATGGTGGAATAGTATATCCAGCCAATATTATGAATACATGCATTATTTTTTTCTGTTCTGTTATCTCAAGGCCTAATACTAAGAAAACAGGTTGTTATCTTGAGAGCATGGTTTTATTTTTCTTGTGATCCTGGGTTAACAAAAGTTGGGAAGCCTAAGCTTGTTGCATGCCACATGGATGTGTAAGGCTAAAGGTCTAGCTATAGCGTTAATGTTAGCTAGATACCTAACATAGTTTCTGGTGACTTGTTCCATGACTAAGTAGTTGCTCGGAGACATTTGTGGAACAAGGATTCTTTAACAGCTTTTATCTCTTTCTCCTGTATTACTGGACAATTAAAGTCATATTTTTGGAAGCCCGCTTGTATCTTCAGCCCTACCTATTCAGTTTATCTTTAAGATATAGTTCATTTTTATAATAAGCACTTGGAATCTTTAGATAACAAGAGAGAAACCAAAATAATTAACAATGCATGGCCTTCCTGGACTCTGCATTTATGTATGAGATGTATTCAGTTGCTAGGAGATGTACACAATTCAAAAAGTAACCAGTGCAAACAATGCAGCTTTTGTTGCTTCCTGCACAAACACACACACACAAACACACACACCTACTCCTCAAGGTTACCTGCCTCATCTTCACCAAAGGATATGATGTACTTGTAGTAGCTGTTGATCAGTCTTGGAAAGCGGCATGTCTTGTCCTTGCCCATGCATATTTCTGTGTAGTCCCATTTGCCAGTGTCTGGGTTCTCTTTAAGAGACATGAGTCGCCTGGGTTCAAACAGAAACAAAATATCACTTTTTCATAGAGCAGAAATGACCATGCTAAACTAGGTTAAATGTGTTATTAAAGAATAAACAAGATAGTTAAATTAAATCACAAACATTAATTGTTAACGACTGACTGATTTTACATGACTTTACTTGACTTTACATTTGCTATGTGTTTGTTTTCTACAGATGTAGCTCGTCTGTGTTGTAGTTGGGAAAAGGAACCTTCATGTTAATACTTTAAGACAAGTGAAATGTAAATAAATCAACAACAGGGTGGTGTGACGTGGCCTGCTGCAAAGCAGAGTTAACTGTTACCACCCTGAAATTGGTTAATTTCCAATAACAGCATGCCCCAAGGTGTTTTATTCCAAGACTAGCCATTTTTCTACTTATTAGAGAATGACGTCATACTTTTTTATCCATTTATAGAAACACGTAATGTTGTGAAATGTCTGGTAAACAAGGTAGTTCCTGTTAACACTTACAATATAACAGATATACACAGTCTTTCCCTCACCATCCGTTTTTCCTCTCTCGTTAATAAGCTAATAAGACAAAAAAATGCTACAGAGTAACTGCAAAGCACCACATCCTGAAGACTTTCCCATATTGGAAAAAATAATAGAGCTTTATCTCTGAGTGTTACAAAGCACTCACACTGTAGAATCCTTCCAAACATTTAATAATGTTTTAATAAAAGCACATGTCATGATGACTTTTTTGACAACTAGTCGACAAGCAAAAATAAGTAATTGGGCAACCCCTGCTCTGCAGGTTTTTATATATTTAACAAATCTACTCCCATTTGCATACTTTACGAGAAACAATAAAGTAAACATAAACAGTATGGCCACTGTACCCGCTCATGAAATCCCCAAAGATGTAGAGACCATTAAGATTTGGCATCGCACAGCCCCTGTAGACATAGCCACCAGTCACTGACCTCCCAACTGTATGTGGATAAGCAAAAATTGGCAGGATGTCATCTGGAAAAACAGAGCAAAGATGGCAAACAAATCAGTATAGATTAAGATACATGTACTATACAGGAGCAAGCCTACTTTTAATATCTCTCCAAGCACAATTCCAAGCCAGGTTAATCCATATTTACATTTTCTATTAAAAGTGGACCAAGAGTAATGGTTTTTTTTTTAGCCATCAATTTTATATAGAATTTTAAGTACAATATTCTTCATAAATACAAAATATATAATATAATTTAGTACACAAATAAAATGAAGCAAAATTGACCAATTTTAATAAATTCTAAGCAATTTTAGTGGCTTTCCCATTCCATTTTATAATTGGATTGCTGTTAAATGAAGATGCATGGCCTGGGTGTTGAACCCAGAACCCTGGATGAGCTGATGCAACAAAGTTTTGACGAATCAAAATCTACTTCAGAAGAAGGTAGAGCTGGAATGTTTGTCTTACCCAAAGAGGAGTTTAAACAGAGTTTCTTATCATAACAGGAGAACCCTTCCTTTGCCCTCCATCCATAGTTGCCCCCTTTTTCAATGATATCCACTTCCTCAAACTTGTTCTGGCCAACATCTCCGCAGAACATGCGACCCTGTCCCTGGCTCGTGATCGGGTCTCCTCTGTCAATGGAGCAGCGCCACATGTTCCTGACTCCATAGGCATAGATCTCTGGCTTTGTGTCTTTCTCCCCAATGAAAGGGTTATCAGAGGGGATACTGTATGGGGCACCATCATCATTGTTTTCCACATCGATTCGTAGAGCTTTGCCTAGTAGAGTGGATCTGCAAAACATGAACAAAGGTTCTTATTGATCTTCAAGATAAAGCCCTTTTAAAAGTATATGAAACTGTAGGCTAAATTAAATTCTCTGATTTCTCTTATATAACATACTTTATTATAGCCTGTGCAAGTATGATCAGTGCCACAAATAAACCCAGATGGCATGCTGGCACAACGTGCAGTAGACAGTGAGATGAAAAAGTGTTTCTGCTGAACCCAAGGTGCAAGATACACGTGCGACATACACAATATTGACAGGACATAAATAAAGTGCAATAGGAATCATGAAGGGAGGAGTATGGGAAACTACACATGGGGCAGTAGAGCATGAATACTCCAATCACAAAACATTTAACATGACAATAAGACATTAAAAAACCACACCACAAGGTCCATAGCTGTGACTTGAAATGCAATGAATGAGGTTTATTCCTGAGCAGAGTTTTGCATGTTCTTTGCGTGTCCACATGAGTTTCCTCTGGGTTCTCTGGTTTCCTCCCAAAACATGCTGGTAGGTGATTTGGCAACACTACATTGCCGCTAGGTGTGAGTACATAAACGGATGTGTGAGTGATGCCCTGAATGGTGTGAATGAGTGTTTGGATGGTGCACTGGCGTCCCATCCAGGGCGTATTCACACCTCACGCTGAGTGTTGTTTGGATAGACTTAAGATCCGCCTTCGCCCTGACCAAATAAAGAACTTACTGAAGATGAATGAATGAATGAATGAATGAATGAATGACTGAGTGCTTTCTCTGAAGAGGTGCCTCAGTTTATTGTGCTATGTAACCTATGTTTGTTACTGCAAGTGCTACACCCTTCTTTTCCCTCTGTTTCTCAAGTGACATTGTTTACACCTGAAAATTATTCCAGCTTTAAGGCGGCTGCTACTACAGCTTTAACTTCCTAGTCATTCATTGTTTAAACTTAAATCCAGTGACTATTGTGTGAAACTATTGTGTCACTCTCCAGCTACTTACAGATTGCTAAGTAAATATAGGGTAAACATAAAGGGATTCCAAAGACATTCTCTTTATAAAATAGTTAGATCTCTAATATTGCTTGAAACCTCATTTGTATTGGGCGTATAACAGCAAATAAGCACAGCTGACATGACTAAAAGCATTACATGGAAGAATTTCACAGACTTGGACAAATTTGGATAATTATTGCTTATCCATTAATGGAATTTCCTTTATCACACACAAAAAAAATTAGAGACAGTGCCTGTAATACAGTGGATGTAAAATGTTTATACACCCCTGTTAAAATTACAGATTTTTGGGATGTAAAAGAATGAAACCAAGATAAATCAAGATAAATCGTGATATAACAACCAACAAAACTCAAGTGAAAAATGTATATATAAAAATATATATATATATATATATATATATATATATATATATACACTGCCCTCCAAAAGTTTGGAAACGCCTGAACAAAATAGGGTTTTTGGGCAATATCAGCATAAATCCTCTTTAGTTAGTGACCATTTTGCATTGATAATAAGGGACAACACTAGGCATCCGAGCAGTCAGTTTATTCAAACATTGACTTGATATATTA
>CM040980.1:24147502-24200792 GCA_022985145.1 Pangasius djambal | reverse complement strand
GTTTATGTTCATAAACTTTTTATTTAATAAAATATGTTTTCATAGTTTGTGTTGTCCCTTATTATCAATGCAAAATGGTCACTAACTAAAGAGGATTTATGCTGATATTGCCCAAAAACCCTATTTTGTTCAGGCGTTTCCAAACTTTTGGAGGGCAGTGTATGTGTGTGTGTGTGTGTGTGTGTGTGTGTGTGTGTGTTTTAAGGGAAATGAAAAAAGTTCCAATAACCTGGTTGCACAAGTGTGCACAGCCCTGACTTACTACTTTATTAAATCACCTTTTGCTTGTAATACAGCACTCAGTCTTGTTTTGGCAATTTTATTCCACTCTTCTTTGTAAAAATGCTCCAGATCTGCCAAATTATGAGTAGCTCGCCTGTGCATAGCCCTCTTCAAGTCATCTCCCAGGTTTTCATTAGGATTTACTGGACCATTCCAAAACATTGATCATCTTCATTTGAAGCCATTCCTTTGTTGACTTGGATTTGTGCTTTGGGTCATTATTGCGATGGAAGGTGAAGTTTTTCTTTTTCAGCTGTCTAACAGAGGAATGCCAAAATGCATTGGTATTTGGAGCTATCAATGATTCCCTCTTGGCAGCTTCCCTGATAATTTTTTTTTGTCCTTTTTCAATTTTGGAGGGACGTCCTGTTCACTGTCATTGTGTTCCCCCATTTTCTCCACTTGTTGGTTATGGCCTTGAAGGTGTTCCATGGTACATCTAATGGTTTGTAAATCAACCACTCTCGTGATTGATACCTTTCAACAATGATGATGTCAAGAAATTCCTACAGAAACAGCTGATTCTTATTTGGGGTTAATCAGAAACGCTTTACAGATGCATATGATAATTACTTTTGAACATGAGTCTGAATGTGTTTGGTTAATTTTCAGCTCAATCAAGTTACTGTTTTTCTTTTTCCTTTTTCTATTTGTTTTTCACTTGAATTCTGTTGGTTGCTATATCGCATTAAAGGTAGAGAAAGATCTGACATGATTTATTTTGGTTTTATTGTTTTTACACCACAAAAACCTGCAATTTTTACTGGAGTGGTAGACTTTTTATACTCACTGTATATTGCAGCTGTAGTCTGCTATAGATTGTTACTTTGACATCAATGCCTTGTGTTGGAGCCCTTGAAGCAGTTACTGTGCGCCACAATGAGACATTTAACATGTAGTCTCCATATTACCACTCTGCACTTTATCCAAAGTGCTGGCCGTTGACATCTTCATCTTGGCACCCAGGTTCTAAAGCCATACACTACACTGTGTGAATATGGCAGGGCTTTTTTTCTAAGGGTAAACTGTGTTTTAGAGTGGCCCTGTGCCGCTCTCTGTAGATTCACTGGTCATTGCTGGGGAAGCCAGGCTGCCAGAGCCAACACTAATATTTTGAGGCTATGTCTCCGTCTGAATGAATGTACATTGGTGCCTAAGGGTAAATGTTTGCCAAACACCCTGGACAGTAACTAGCTGAGGTAACACATGGCTAATTTTCCTTTCCAAAAGTAAGTTATGACTTCCTTGCTTTGAATATTTACAGATGTTTATGGATGAAATGGGTCATATGGAAATCACTGAAGGATACTAATACTAATGATGCTATGGAGTCCAACTCATTATTAACAGTAACAAGACATTACTGTCCATTCTATTTAATCCTCTCTACTTATGCAGATTTGACAAATGAGCATAGTTAATTTAATGACTACAAATATGCTGATGGCTGTAAGTAAAATTTGCACCATTCTGCACTCTCAGAAGCTGGATCTTTCCTGGTGACTGGGTTGTTAAACTTAAGGACCCTTGCTGTACCTTTAATTAATTTTTAAATTAAGCTTTAAAAAGGTATACTACATGTACTTTCACAGGAAGAAGATACATAATAGAGGTACAACAGATGTACCCTTGAGATAGAGGTGTGCATTGTACTGAGAGCCTGCAGGACTGAACAAGAGAGGGGGTGGTTTTTACTCTAATACGGTCAGGGATAGGTGGTTGGGTTGTAGTGAAATGCCACTGAAAAGCCATCTGTTTCTGTATTGTTGTAGTGCTCCAAATATCCATATCTGTATCTGTATTTGGATCTAAAATCAAGGTGGGTACAGTGTAAGCTGGAAAGGGGATTTTCTTTATTACTTTCGTTCCTTCTTTCTTCCTTCCTTTCTTTCTTTTTTTCTTTCTTTCTTTCTTAATTAAATATTAACCCTACCACTATGCCTCCATGAATGCTGGAAAACACTAGAAAAAACAAAACCGCATGGTCTGTGAATTCTGGCTCTGACAGCTCCTCAACCTCAACTACATCAATTGAGTTCGTAATTGGTCTCGAGATGTGCACAGGACTGTTTTTTAATCTGGCCCATTTTCCCAAAATATAAACAAACCAGTAGGGTAATTTAAATCCCAGCAACCCTGACCAGGCAGTTACTAAGGATGAATTAACTAATGAACATGGTCTTTCTTTGTCCGGCTAGCTTTATATCTAACTGCTCACTCAGCCTGCAAGAAAGTAAAATTCTCCCATTCATGAAAATTCTTTAAGTACATGATCCACCAATCCCTTTGTCCAAATCAGATGCCCGTGAACTTTTCTGATAAGCTTTCTAAAAAAAACCAAAAAAACAGTGTGCCTCCTATGTGTTTCTGCGTTTGTGTCTGTTTAGACCACATTATCTGTTCATCCTTAATAAAGTATTCATATTCAGTTACATTCTTAATACAAAGCTCTCAGGACAAAGAATGGTGATGCTGATTGACACAGGAACATATTGGACACATCTGATATAGTCTGGGTTTACTCATTTATTCATTTATTTATTCATTCATCTTCAGTAACTGCTTTATCCTAGTCATGGCATCTCTGGTTCAAACTACTTATTTCTTTATATTTTGGGAAATAGAACCAATTAAGTTCATTAAATATCATGGAAAGGTGCATACAAAAATAACTGCGGGAGCAGGCTGGATTGGTCAAGAATGTCGGTGGGAGCAAGTCTATTAAAAAAACAGTCCTGTGCACAGGGAAAGGTACATTTTAGCAGCTTTTTTCTAAGAGTACTACCCTGTAATAATGACCCTTGGTTTATTATACTTGAAATGTTTGCAAGAAAAATAAATAACTGTGGTCTGACAAAAGTTCACATACTTGTTTTGGGAATTCCCAAACGTGCCAAAGGGGTCTCCTGCTCTCCCTCCATCTCCTATGAAGATATAAAGGTAGCCGTCCAAACCAAACAGAAGCTGGCCTCCATTGTGGTTTGATGCTGGCTCCACAACTTCCAAAAGAGTCCTGTTAATAAAAACCATCACTATAATAGAAAACCACAATATGATCATGCACTTCTCAATTGGTCTCAGTTGGAATTATTAACCTATGCATTGTAATAGTTTGTTTCATTAGTTATGAATTTGAACTTATTCAAATACAATGGTGTATACAGTAACACACTCCAGACCGTGCTGTTATATGAAAATAATGCACACTGGAAGGAGTGATGTGGCACGACGCACTAGCGGAGTGCTGCTACCCCGTATATTAATGCGCTTGTTCTAATATGTTATCATTTGTATAGTAACAGCTTACACAGGGACTTGTATGGTGGACACTCCACATAAACAGAGTTTTAAAAAAAAGTGTGTAAGTGTGTAATTGTTGATGTGGTGAGTTTTCAGTGGGGAGAGGTTTATATAGCATTTTTGGAAGGAGTCTCCAGTGTCAGTATTTTGTAACGGTCAGAGATAAACCTGCAACTTTATGTTTTTAGACATGGAAATCTCTTCAGGATGTTGTGCTTTGTGGTAACATGACAAGCTTCATTTATTTGTCTAATTGACTTTAAGATAGAAAAAAGAGAGGCTGGCAAGGGAACGAATGTTTAGAGCTGTTTCATGGCTGTTCCACAACGTTACGTCAGGCTGCATCAGACCGCCTTGTCACTGATTACTTTCCTATGACAGGACACCCTATTATGTTGCATTACCTACTTATACTGTATTCCTACTTATATATAAATTGCTATTTAGAAAATTGCAATTGTGTGATTTAGTGTGCAGTTTTTATGTTGGTAGTCAGGAACTTTCATTACTTTTCAGTTACCATAGCTGAAATATATAGACACCAAACGTGTTGGCTGATTGCACTGCGGTAAGTAGTTTTTTAACTCTAAAATGGAGATGATATATTTTGCAAATTTGATTTTCCTCTTATAATATTCATTATCATCTCCATTCTGTTCACCTTTCAGATGAGTGATCCAGCATGTTCATATCTGTGTCTGACAGAAGGAACTCGCTGATCCTTATCCTCTCCTGCTTGTTCACAGACACAGAGTAATAGACATATGCCTTCTTGACCACGCTGAACCTGGGGTGCAGGGTGATACAGAGAAATCCACGTTCATCCCCAGCCCACGGTGAGGTCAACACGGCCTTGGTGAGGTTTAGGAAGGGCCTGTCGATCCTTGAGCCATTTGGCAAGTAGGTCCATACATATCCCAGCTGCTCAGCTATGAAGAAGCGGTGTGTGCCGTCATTTGCATGCACCATTGCCACTGGATTGCGCAGGCCATTTGCTACTTCCTGTAGGCAAAGCTGAATGCAGCCCTTGGGATCGGCTTGAACGTTGCCCAGGTTAGCATTTAACTCATCACTGGCAAGAACATTGGGATAGCAATATTCTGGATCCTTGAGCTCCAAATAGTCACAGAATTTATCACGATCCTCCTCAATGATGGCAGTTATGTTGTTGTCTGTCAGAAGGCTAAGTGTGTAACGGCAGTGATGCCAGTAATCAGAGCAGTAGTCACGGCAAAGGCCAGGGAGCTCACGCATGGGAGTATTCGCATCCTCAGCATCATACAGGTGAGCTGCATAAGGGGAACATTCCTACAGGACAGAACATATTCATATTTAGTATTAACCGTCATGTTCTGTTTACTACTTAACAACAGATGTCACATTGACCCAAACAAGCTCTTTTAATCAAATAGCAATATGATTTGTAAAAAGTTACCTTAAAATATCCAGTACAAGAGTAGGGCCATTTTTCAAAACGCAATCAATATCACAATCACTCTGTGCCAATTTTTGGATTGTATTTTTTTTTTTTTGTACTGGAAAATTTAAAGCTTTTTTTTTAATACAAAAGATGCTTCATCTAACTAAACATGTGCGAAGTTGATATAACTTGATAAAACCAAAAATTTAGCCTTTGGGTGATGCTAGAATTAAATTAAAAAAGAAAGTCTTTTACAGAACAGTTTGAATATCATTTACTATCATTTAATGAAGAACATACCATGCATTGTTATAAAAATTGTATTTAATCCCATTTTAATATAAAATCTATCATAAATTATAAATAAACATGTAACAATTTTCATGAATACAGGTTATATAGAAACTAAGGTTTTTGGTCCTGAACAAATAAAAACTGATAAATTAAAATAAAAAAGTTTAAAATAAATGATTTCATGTATTTTCATACTAGTAAGTGTGCTTTATAAGGTTTATAAAAGAAACTGATCTATATATCACAAAATGACACATAACCTGATATTTATAGCAGGAAACAATCTTTTCAGGGATATATGGCATGATGTGATTGTGCCAAGCGAAGAAGTTAAATGCCTTCTTCAAATTTGCAAACTTTCAGATAATTTTCCTTTTTCTTTCTTACTGCAAAGAAACTGTTTTTACAACAGCCTGAATTCTGTTAATTTTGCTAGAATCTGCTAATTGAGTATATCTGTGGAATAGTAACTCTATAGATATACTCAGTTATCAGATTCCCCTCTTTCATGTAACTTTCAACTCCCCCTCTGTCTCCCTTCCACTCTCTCCCTTCCTCTCTCTCCCTTTCTCTCGCTCCCTGTCTCTCTCTCCCTGTCTCTCTCTCCCCTTCTCTCTCTCTCTCTCTCTCAACTTCTTCCTGAAACGTGCTGTTCTGCACGTTCATCTTTGTTGAAGCTGAGTTCCCAGAATTCAGTTCAGTAGCTGGTGATGGATATAAATACAGCAGCTCATGGGCACATTGGCTAGTCCAAGCCCTTATTACCTTTCGGCCACAACTCCACACCCATCACTGGGTCGGCCTTAACAACAATGTCTTACATCTACACCCAAGCAAATCATCCCAAATAACTATAATGGCTTTACAACAATAAAACTAAATTAAAGTGGCTGAGATTTATTGCTTCAGAAGCTGGCAGAATTGTAGAGTTTTATATATTTCCAAGGTATAGAAGTGTCTTTTCTTTGATTAGAATTGAAACTGAACTAAAGCCCATTTAAGGGTTATTTATGGTAAACGTAAATGTCTGGTGCATGTTAAACCACACATGTGGTGGATTATGTAATGTCTCTGCTTTAGTATATTTGGGTGAAAATCTTGAAGAGAAAACTAGAGTTGAGGACTTCCTGCTTTACCTCACTCCTAAACTTGACAGTGTTTGATTACATGTGGAACATCTAAAAGTATTTATTTAAACTATATTCAATTGTCCACCTAGAGCTTCACCAAAACCTTGTCATGCTTTCCAGACTTTCACTTTCTCTTCTACTTTTTTTGTAAATTTACTGTTTTACAACTTTATAATTCAGTTCACAGGAATAAAAACAAAAATGGTGATATGCTTGCCCTTACTACAACCAGCAGGCCAACCCAGTCTTCATCAATGTTCGTCATCTCCATACAGCCATATGCTCACCGGCCCACTCTTTCCAACTTTGTGTTTACATTTCATTGACATTCGATAATTGGGAACTTCTGGAGGTGACTGGGATTTCAGATCTGTTGAACTCCACTAGGTTTTTGTTCAGATTGAAAACAGATGGTCCCCCAGTCCCATACTTACAGCCGCCACATTTGGTGCATTCCACTAGGCCTTTAAAACCAATGATCTACCTTCTATATGGTGACTCAGCAGGAATCTGTCTGCCACTATGATGTGTGTATAACCAAATACTGGCTGTTTTCTCATGAAATGAAATATAATAATCACAGAGGCAAGGTTCGATTTTAAAATATCTGTTGTAGTCCATGAACCATTGTTCTGAATTAAAAATTTTAAATAAAGCTTCTTTCAATCTTTCAAATAACATTGGTTCATAGTCAGGGTCTTAAATTAGGGGTATAGTTTGATACTAGCAGGTTTATGAGCCACTATGGAATGTCTGTATTTTGTATATTGTCAAAATTTGTAACACTTGTAGAATATTTCTTTAAACAGGTTCTTTGCTTACATTAGTCATTCCACCCTGGTTTATCTTATAGCTTTATATGCAAGGTGTGATATCTGTACATGTTATCTAATCTCAGTGTTAATGGTAACAATTATATGAAAAAAGCATAATTTTAAGCTGCATGTTGTTAGCAGTTAACAATTAGTTGTACACACAGTGTTAACAATAATGACTTGCAGTATGTTTTGTCCAATGAGAGAAAATAAATTAAATTAGCTCCTTTATCTTTGGTAAGCACTTTATCCTGGTCCTGGTCGTGGTGGATCCAGAGCCTATCCTGGGAACACTGGGCACAAGCCAGGAACACACCCTGGATGGGATGCCAGGCTATTGCAGGACACCATGCACACAAACATTCACACATTTATCGACACCTAGGGGCAATTTAGCATAGCCAATCCACCAACCATCATGAGAGGAAACTTGAGAACCTGGAAGAAACCCACATGAGCTCAGGGAAAACATGTGAAACTCCACACTGACAGTAACCCCAGCTCAGGATCAAACCCATGATCCCTGGAGCTGTGAGGCAGCTATGCTACCCACTTCACCACCATTGCTGCCCCTATTAAACTATTTAACGTGGTCACAGCTAGTTATGTTTGTGGTTTGTGTTTTGGCTAGTAAACACGCTGAATGGCTACTAAATTTGGAAAACACCTATCTAAAGTGAATGGTGAGCCACATTATTCATTTCATTTCATTCATCTCTGATCATGGTCAATAGTTTTTTTTCCGCAGTTGCAGGTAATTTTTTTCTAAATTTCTGAATCACGCCATAATGCACAAACAGGAGGATAGGATAGCAGATTATGAATCTATTAATAATAAATTCTTACTCCAATCCTCCTGTTTCTCATTTTAATACTAATGCTTTGGCTGAACTTTTGTTCTTAGCGACCATAAATTCTGCATCTGTGTCATATCACTAATCTTCAACTGTCTTCATCCTCTTATTATTCTTTCTTTTTACTGTCCTCACCCTTCTTCGTGTATCTAATTGATGCCTTTTTCTTACTTACTTAATATCCCTGCCACTGTCTGAGAATATGAGAGATGCTGTCCCAGATTTGAAAGGAAGTTGATGTATTGGTTCTCCCCAGGTCTCTACTGCCACACAAGCAGCTCCCTGTAGCTGAGATAAACGTCCTAACAAAGGGTGTCATTGAGCAAAGCTTCCTTTCTAAGTGGTCAAGGGAACGAGACCCTTCTTCAGCCAACCACACTACCTATGGAGGATCAGTGTGGTAAAATAAAACACCATCATTGAAGTGGGTTGAAACCAAATGAGCTTGAGGTGCTGCAAAGCTGTATTTTTTCTTATCTGTTAAAGGCATTGCCAGAATGGCTGGTTTTGTCGTATATGATTTGGATCTAAATAGACCAAGGCACAGTAGGAACAAAACAGCCATGAGTCAGACTTGGTTTTGCATAATGATATGTTTCTGTGCTGTTCTAAATCAATGTGCATTTATTTGCCCATCATGAGATAATCATGAGATGGCTATAATCTACTATGCATATTTTTATATTTAGACACTTAATGTCCTTGTGAAGTGTATTTGAGTTTATCTTTTTCCTGAAGGACTTGCTGAAGAGATGTACCCAGTTCTTATCATTTGTTTGGTGATCATGTCCTTTATCAGCATGCTGTATGTCTTGGAGCAAAAGAAGTGGAAAACGTTGATATAATACTGGATTTATAGGATAATGATACAATATATAACAACTTTTTGAACCTGCAAGGAAAACTATGACCCCAAAAATCATCCATTGTCAAGCACAAAACCTACCATTCATTCAGAACACGAGGCCTTCCATTGGAACTGAGTGACGTAAGGTCTTCACTGTAAACATCACTTCAAGTGAGACGCTGTTTCAAATATTTGTATTCGACCAACACATGACTGATTCCTGTACACTATTTGAGCAGAAGTATTTCTAAAGTTACACGTGTCAGATTTATTTTTTTTGATGAATAATCTATGGGTTTCAACACATGATGCCCCACAGTGATGACAGGCCTGGCAGGCCTAAGTCTGAGTCTTACCTGGCACAGGATGCTGCGGATGGACTTCCCGCAGACCATGAATCCAGAATGATCAAAGTAGTCCATAATTTGTTCAAACCTGTACGAAATCTGTTTGTCTTGCTCCAAATCGCAGCAGCCAAACTTGGCATACTCTTTGCAGAAGCGCAGCGGCTCTTGAGGTTGGAAAGGAGGCTTGTAGTCCAGGCACTGCGGGTGGGCATCTGCATGCAAGAAGCTCAGGAGGAGCCAAAACAGAAAGTGGAGAAGCTCAGCTCTCCAGAGTCTTACTAAACTCATGGCAGTGAAGAAAACAAGAACAGGAGTTCTGGCCGGCAAAGGTACGAATTATAAAGAATGCCTTTTTGGTGTGTGTTCTGCTCCAGCTGCTCAATTATTTGTGGGCTAACTTGGATGCCTGTCAGCGCTCTCACACATGCACACACACACTTTCATTGGATATGTGCTCTGGTGGAGAGAGAATGAACAGATTGAAGTCGCACAAGGCCGTCTCATTCAACAGTCTGAGCTCCAGCCACATGTACACACACACACACACACACACACACACACACAAACTCCTCTGCTCCCTCCTCCTCGTCTCTACCAGTGTCTCCTCCTCTCATTCCCGCCTTCTTACTCTTTCTCCCTTTTCTCAAGCAAAGGCATTCCTACCCTTTGCGGCTGGCCTCTATCACAAATTTGAGTCACCCTTCCCCCATATGCTGAATCTCTCCCCAGTGGGGGGGGGGGGGGGGTAATTAATATGCTCTGGTCATGATGCAATTCGATTCACAATATTGGCTTCACGATTCAGTTCAATTCCACTCTCAGAATATTATGAACAAACTTTGAA
The DNA here is from genome assembly GCA_022985145.1 of Pangasius djambal. Classification (NCBI taxonomy): domain Eukaryota; kingdom Metazoa; phylum Chordata; class Actinopteri; order Siluriformes; family Pangasiidae; genus Pangasius; species Pangasius djambal. The sequence continues at coordinate 24,190,659 of CM040980.1, read as the reverse complement.
TGAAGAAGAATTATGACCGAAAAGACTCCTTTTTATTTCTGAATCATAAACAATTCAAAAAGTAAATTTTTGTCTGTATAAAACTAAATAAGTCAAGTTGCTATAAAACAGAGGATTATTATTGTAATCAAAATGTACTACAGGTTCACCATATCTTAATAAATAAATTTATAAATCCTCCTCAAATTTTGAATAAACATAATGAGTTCCATAGCAGTGCCTGAGGCATCGTTGTAACCAGAAATAGAGCTCCAAAGTCGCTAAAATGTCTGAGTTCCGTGACCTCTTTCTTGGGCATCATAGATCGCAGTGGGGCTGGGCTGGTGTTGCTTGAGAGCTACTGAAGAACTCTTTTTAACATGGATGTGTAACCATATAACCTATATTGCATGTCGTTCATTGTGATCTGGAACATCTGGGCATAGTGCACACTCTATATATTGTAACTCTATGGGTTGTGCAGACTGGGACCTCTGCTGTTCAAACAGTGCAACTGTATTACACGCATGATTAATAGAATGCTAATTCCCGTTATGTGAATAGCGCATTTCCACGATGCACATCATCATATTTTTGTGTCAAGATGCATTGTTACACCCCTACTCCCCAGCAATCTTAGTCTTTTGTTTCATCTTTCACTTACTATATTATATACACCGCATTATAGACAATATAGTTGGGTGCAAAAGTTTGTGTACCCTAGGACAAAATGAAAATGAAATTCAATTCATATAAAGAGATTTAGTATATTAACTTTCACAGATGTTCCTTTAAAAAATGGAAATGGTCAAATAATGGTGTGTGTATTAATAGTATTATTAATGAAAAGTATTAATAAAATATTAATAATAAGACAATCAAAATGATATCACTTTGAAAGTTTATATCTGGATGTGATATACATAAGGAATAAAACACTTGGGTGTGCTCTTGAAGGAAAATAATCATCAACAGGTGTGATAAGTTATTGTTGTCACCCCAAAGTTCATTTTACAATAACAGAACATCCTTTTATATTTATATTTATATTTATTCCTCTTATAACACAGCTAGTTGTCAAAGCTAACATTTTTTTTTATTATTAAAGAATGGCATGTTGTAATTTTTACCCATTTATTATTACATTTAATTATGTGGAACAAGTTAGAAATGAGTTAGTTCCTGTTATCACTTGCATTATAGCTGCTAGAAACAATTGTTCCTTCACCAGCCTCTCTTTTTTCTTATTCTTGAAGTTAATGAGACAAAAATTGCAGTTTGTCACATTACCAAGAAACCACAAACTCCACCGTCCTGTAACAGCAGGTGAAACAACAAAAGTAGGCCACAAACACTTGCTAGCAAGATTGACAGGAACACTTTCAAGACACTGAAGGAGTCCTTATCTGACAGAATTGGCTAGGGGAAGCATAACCAAGTATTAGGAAAGAAGTGACACTTGGGACTGTTTTTTTTTTTTTTTTTTTTTGTGGAGGTTAGTAATTTCCATGCAAAAAAATATAACCCACAGTAGAGTGGGTTGGGTTTACTGACATAAATCTGTAAATTATATTTATATAATTTATATGCTTTATATTAGTGTATTGTATTCATCAAAGTTTCACTATCTAGTGTTTACCTTGAGTCTTTGAGGTTGTCTCAAGCAAGTTTTTTTTTTTTTTTTTTTTTTTTTTTGCCACTGTCACCTGAATTGAATTGAACAGTTTAAGAATGTGTTTATGTGGTGGATAGATTTTAAAGGCCACACTTGTAAAGCTGAAGGCTTTAATCCCTCCACCCTCTACTACCTTCTCACTTACAGAGACATTCAGCTAATGCACTGTTTGTCTAATATATATGCAGTGATGTAAGGATTTAAAGGGAAGCATCTCTGCCTCCTTGAAGTCAGCAGACATGATATGTGCCTCAATGTTCAGCCACAACCAAGTTACTCAAGGTAGTTGATTCTAAGTGTATGAGTCTACAATAGACCGCTGAGATGTTTGCATCTTTTTTTTTTTTATTTCTCCAAGCTATATAAAATTAATCACATAACTAGAGTTAGAGTTACTATATAAAGTAAGTTTTGTTCAAATGTTTCAAACAGAAGGTAAATTGCTTTTTTTTTTTTTTTTTTTAAAAATGGCTCACAATGAAGATGCAGGTGTCTTGCCAGAAACCGTTACTGCACTTCTTTTTAGTTTATTTGCACTCATTCTTAAATTCTGCACTATATTGTGCCATTGGTATGCAGTTAAAGGAGCTAGAAAGTTTGGGATTTGCTTCATGTGGTGTCAGAATTACTAGATCTAGCTCTAAGGCATAGCCTAGTAACTTTAAAACAACAAACAGTGGCTAATGTCAAAACAAGGTTTATGATGTCCTGTTAAGTAGCCTTGGTTGTTTGTTGTTGCTGAATTTAGTTAGTTGTTGGGTTTCATGTTTTCATTGCTGTCCTCATTGAATCTGTCTGGGACAATAATAGTTATTGGCAGTTAAACATTTAGCAAACCAGGAATTTGCTTCATGTGGGAGGTTCCTAAATCAGGCTTTGATGGAGCGGTTGAACATAATCACAACTTGCGGGTAATGTCTGAACATTGTTTGTCTGTATTTGCTGTGGAGTCACTGAATACACCTACGCTGACACTTAACTGGTCAGAATAAATGTTTACAATAATATAAAATCAGTATCCAGATACAGATACACTATTATGACCAAAGTTTGTGCACACCTGACCATTAAGCCCATATGTGCCTTTTGGACACCCCATTCCAGATTTAGTGTTATATTATATTGCTGTTATATTATACAACATTTAGTTCTAGTCCACTATATTGATTGGTCAAGCAGCGTTCCAAGAGTCCTTATATTTCCTATAACTGCACAAGGACGTTTCACTGTGTGTCATTCGGTGTTCACCATGTACAATTCCACTTCTTAGTTCAAAACCGTTACTACAGTAGTGTTAGCAACATCATCAGCAGACATGGTAAACAATACTTTTCAGGAACATAACTTTTGACTTAAAATATAAAAGCTTGTCAGAAGAAGATGAAATGGAAGAAGGGAAGGCAATTGTCCCAGAAGCACCTTTAACAGGAGTGTACAAATCAATGTCAGCTAGCTAGCCAGCTAGCCAACTTGCTATAAAGTGAGCGTGGCTTCTTCAGAATGTATTTCCGCTAGCGGAGCAAAAATAAACAGAACATTTGGCCATATTGTGTCTGAAATGTCAATTACTCAATACTAAATTCTTGTTTATATCAAAGCAATATGTCACTCATAATCGTGCGATTATAACCTAGTTCTTTAACCTTGTTCTATAACAAAGTTCTTTGCTGGGAATTTAGTGCCTTACAGGGATTTAACGGTTTTACATAAAAATCTTTTAACTTTTAAGAGCACTGAAGTTCTCTTAAGGCTGCTAGATGGAGCCTCTTATGGAACTTTTTTTTAAAGAATTTATGCAAATTTGTCAATTTCAATTTGTAGGAAACCATTAACCAACAAATTGTAAATGTGGCCAGTTAGAACCACTTAGAAAGCTATACAGCATTGATAAAATCATTAAACAAGAAATTACTATACATATTAAATACATAGTTACATTATGTTTATAATTTAGCTTGTGGCTATTTGGCCACTTTACATTTATTTGAAAGCAACTATATAGCTTAATCAGAAATCTAGTGGTTTATTCCAGGCATTAAGAAGACAATAACCACTTGCTCCTGTACCAGTGACATGTCTATAGATCTACCGTGGTGTGAAATAAAAGGACAGTAAAAATTCTGAAATATTTTGGAACAAAATCATTTGCCAGGTGAAATCTGAACTCACGTAGCCGTAAGTAATAACATCTCATGTTCTTACAAGACATTTAGTACTGATTGTCTTTACACTTCTTCACCTGTACAGTGTAAGGATTTGTAGTCACACTGTCCATTGTCACTCAGACGAGGATGGGTTTCCTTTTGAGTCTAGTTCCTCTCAAGATTTCTTCCTCATGTCGTCTCGGAGAGTTTCTCCTCACCACTATCATCTCTGGTTTGCTCATTAGGGATCTAAATCTAAATTTCTGTAAAGCTGCTTTGTGACAATGTCTGCTGTTGAAGGGTGCTATAAAAACGGAATTGAATTGAATATAGTTACATTCATTTTATTTGTCTAGCAGATGCTTTCATGCATAGTGACTTTCTGTTGAGCTGATCGCTAGCTCAATCTGCTGAGCCACCACTGCACAATAGTATAATTAACTTCTACTCAAACTGTAAATGTGGGAGTAAATGAGCTTGAACCATTGGTCAAAAACTTCCATTGTGCTGTACTTATTATAGCCTTGTGGAACAAAGAGATTGCTCTGGGTTATTTGTGGGAGGAAATACAGTAAACCTAGTGACTCACTATGCACATACCTTCTGGGAAACTTGGCCTTATGGGTGTCTGAATGACTTGAGAATATGGCCCAGAGGTCTTTAAAATTCTCTTGAAAATGGTGTCTGTGTATTTTGGCGGAAGCTCAAACAAAAGCTTCTAAGAGGAAGAACTTTACTGAGAAGAATTTTTGAAATATTGCCAGTGTTCTAGTTAGAGGACTAATTAATAGCATTTTGAACTACTGTCCTTGACTATTTTTCTGTTACTTTTTGGTGCTACAGACAACTGAGAATTTTTAAGGTCTTGCACAAAATGGGAAACACTGATCACTCAGTCATTAATCTGACTCCAAAGAGACAGCCGAGTTCTCTAAGTGACTCAGAAGAAAGGCATGAGTTTGGCCTTGCTTCTATCACTCACAGTGGGGGATGGATCAGTGGAAACTGACCTTACATGGTAAAATAAAGGGTCATGGCATATGTTTGGGTGGAACTTTTTGCCACAATGTTAAGAACAATCAGTATTTATAAAGTATTATAAAGCAAGGATATCTTCATAAACTGTAAACAACCATGAATATAGGCAAGAAAAGAACAACAAAAAGAATATGGGTGAGAACGAGGATACAAGGGATTTTTTTTCTTTTTGCATTGAAAGAATAGTAATTAATTATTTTCAGTTTAACTAATACTGCACTTAAAAGAAACAATATATTAATTGTGTGGTTATCTGTAAAAACTCTGGAAAACAGGAAAAAAAGAGACAAAAATCACCACATCATGATCAAAACAGAGAAGTGTGCTTACACACTGTACACACAGCAGTCTTGCAAATATGTTGACATGGACATTTCTGGGGAAGAACATCCTCTGATATCCCTTGCTGTAATTTAGACAGCACTGTTTACTGGCATGCAAACTAGTCAAATTATTATAAAGTACAAAACTGTAATATGTGCAGCATCATGGGATTTTTAGAGGATGTTAATGACCGTAATCTATAGTACTGTAGCCTAATGGATGAAAATAAGCACAAATGCAAACATCATAGCCCATAAAATCTGCATTAACACACCCACACCGAAATATTATACATTATCTGTTTCTGTAGTAACAAGTAATTGACTTGGTAGGCGACTTGTAAGGTGGATGCTTCACATAATCTAAAACTAATGACAAAGAATAAAAAGCATGGTGTTATTTAATAGAAAAAAGTATAATCATTGATATGGTGAAGTTTTCTTTATGGAAGGAGTCTCCACTTTGTAATGGTCAGTAAGTTTTCTGCCATGGGAAGGTCTTCAGGGCAGAGGACTTTGTAATTTCTGTTTTCTTTGTTACACAACATGCTGTGTTTGTCATATTAACTTTAATAAAAGTTAAGTTAAAGTTAAGTTAATAAAAAGACAGGCTGGTGAGGGAATGACCATGATTATATTTAGCTGCTTTAACAGGAGTGATAACGGGAACTAACTTGCTTCATGGATGTTCCATAACATTAAATGTAACAATAAACTGATAAAGTAAGTGGTGTCATCCTTTAATTATTAATAAAAAAATGTAATCATAAGTAACTTGCTGTGGTATAAGAGGAATAAAACACTGCTATTATGGGAAAAGGTTGCATGAATCGATGACCACCTCTTTACCGATTATTTTCTGTACACTGTTGTGTTTTTTTTCCTTAGAACTTTATGCAAAGTATATGCATTTGTGAGCTCAGTGGAAACTTCTTTAAATCATATTTTAATATGCACATTAAGTATGGTATTAATTAAAAGCCAACTATCCAGAGAAAAGTGTACAAACAGCAAAAATACATTAATACATGCATTAATACATAAATACTGGCTGTAGTTAATTAATATTAAAACAGTACAATTGTGGTCTCTCACCAGCTGCATTTGTTGGAACATTTCATCCCTTAGTTAAATGTACATGCTGATATTTTTCATACAGATATATAGTTGCTACATTGGTACTACTGTACAGGTTGTTAAAGCATGCGCATTGTGCCAAGGTCTAGGTTCCTAAAGTCGAGGCATGAATGAATAATTCTAGACAAGAGTATGCATTTTTACACAATGTGCGCTACTCTCACACTCAACATTGTTTCCCCAACATAACCTAAAATGTTCAAGGAAGATATTCCTATTATATAATCAGGCAATATTTACTACATTTTCCCAGTTTTCCAACCCTTGAATATATTATATAGGCAACATCAGGACCACATTACTGGAAGCAATTGTGTATTATAAACAAGGCTTAAGAAAGAAGAATAATAGAAGTCATCTTTGGAAGCCATATGAATTTCGGGAACTGATGCTCTTTAAACTAGCACATGTGAGGTGAAGTATATAGTATAATATTTGTAAATGTTGAGCCCAAATATATACCAACAATTCATTTTCATATCAGGTTCTCACCACTAAAGCAATGAATTCCAATTACACTTACATTTTTCCACTTACACATACAAAAAAATAAATTAAAGGAATAAAATAAAACAAAATAGTATTTTATATATAAATAAATAAATAAATAAATAAATAAATAAATCGCTGCTGGGTCAGTGGTCCTGCTGCATGCTTCAAATTTCTTTTTAAAAATCAAAATCAGAATGTCTGTATCTTTGAATCTTGCATCTCCAGTCAGGGTGCAAAAAAGGCCTTCCATTTGTATATGATTGAACTGTATTGGTATTTTGAATCGTTCTCTTTGAGAATCCTACTTTATGAAGATAACCCACACTCAGTCCTGTTTGGCCGTAACTGTAGAGATCCACTAAAATAATTACAGATGTCTTATTTTCGTCTGAAGTCAGAAACTCCAAACTCGCTATCATTTTTTAGCTAAATATGTTCATCAATATGTTTCTTAAAGCCATATCTGCAGGCAAAATCCTCACAGTATCAGAATTCTTTCAGTGTCACGCCATCAGCTCAGGTGAATCCACTCGTCCTGATGTGCAAGCTCCTCACAATCTGAAAGACAAGAGTGATCAAAGGCATGTTAACTGCACGCACACACACACACACACACACACATATTCAAGAGTTGAACAACAGTGATATCACAGGATAATATGATAGGTACATATGATAGATTATATGGGCAAAAGTTTGTGGACATATGACCATCACACCCATATGTGGTTCTTCTCCAAGCTGTTGACATAAAGTTGCCAAAAAGCACACAACTGTATAGAGTTTCTATGTATGTTGTAGCATTACAATTTCCTTTCACTGGAACTAATGGGCCCCAACCTGTTCCAGTATAACAATGCCCCTGTGCACAAAGTAAGGTCCATGAAGACATGGTTTGCCAAGATTGGAGTGGAAGAACAGTGGCCTGCACAGAGTGGCCTGCACAGAGCCCTGACTTCAACCCCACTGAACACATTATTATATTACTTAATAAAGCTAATCTAGATAGCTAATCTAATCTAGGACTGGTGTCATGTGAGCATTTCTTTTTTTCACATCAGCACAAAAGGTTCGTCTGCCTTTTTCTGGAGAAAGCACCATGATGCCACTCTTCACAAACAGAATAATTAAGTCCTTGAATAACTGAACTTGTTAACCCACATCATCTGAACGTCTTAACGTTTCTACTCAGTTGGGAAACAATTCACTGTACTTTGAGTAGAACTTCTGTAAACACAGATTACTGAATAGTATCTTAAATGAGGGTAGAGAGATGTTTAGAGAGTAATTTCACATTAAATAGTTCAGGTTATTTATCGTCTAGGGTTAAAGTATTGTTGCTTCCCTTCTCTATTCTCTCTTGTTGCACTCCTTGTGTCAGTGAGAATCATGGTAGAGAAACAAGGGACCCTAACCTGCCTTCAGCAAAGTCACAGTGGCCTGATGAGCAGGTGGTTGTGCAATGGGTTTTAGTGTCTTTTCCTGTGGGCTCCACCTATACAGCTATACATCAGTGAAAAGAGGAGACTGAGGTGAAAAATCTTACCTGCATGGTCAGATGACGGTCTGTGTGTGAACCTCCTTCTGTGTAGTCTTAACTCGATTATGTGCTTGCAGCATTTTAAGGCACATTTCAAGGCATATGTGTGTGTCAGTGATGGATACCTATGCCTCCAATGACTCTGGGTTCAAGCACACAGCCAGACTGTAGCATTGCACTGCACACTGGCACACCGCTAAGACCAGATCATGCCAAGAAAAATAACAGAGCCTGTTTGCCATTCCACTTAAGAATGTGTGGAAGAGGGGTAAAATGTAACACACATTTAGTTAGCCTTATCACTAAATAAAGCTAAGTTATGGAACTTTGCATGAGTCTATACATTTCATAAGAAATAAACACATGCAAAACTGGGTCTTTGGACATTAATTACCAGTGTAATGCGCTAAAATTCCAGCAGTATTTTTGGCTGTAGTAATGTGACATACACACAGGAGCCATTACCGCCCTAGATCCATTTCTCTTAAACAAACCTTTCTTGTCAGGTTGTCAGAATGAACTCTACATTGTCCCTCCTTTAAAACAAGAAGACAAACGATTAAAAAAAAGTAATCCAAAATGAATACTATTTAGATTATATTAATCTGCTTTGGTTCTTTTCATCCTCCTGCTTTGACAGACAGAGCAGAAGATCACAGAATGACAGAACAAGCTTTGTCATGTCTGCTTTGAACGCCAATGCTAATAGGAAATAGAAGTGCTTTGCTTTTGAATAAAGATGTGATATTGGGATATAATCAAATGAACACAGTGACCTGATTGCTCCGCGGTATCAGAACACAAAAATGCTTTCCTGATTGTGTAAAAATATAACTTAATATAACTTAATTGAGTTAGTTGAATTAATCTCAGAAATTCCTCAATGATTTTGCACATAAAACATATTTAGTTTATAATTCAACTTCATGTTCAATGTCAGCAATTAAGGAGTAAAAGCTTCAAGTGTTTCTGTTGAGGATTAATTCCACTAGACCACCAATATTACTGCACTGCTGGCAATCCACATTAAAACCTATCTAAATGTGTATTTACATTAACAACAGTATTAACTGTTTATGAGATAAATGTTCAAATATTCATATGTATACCACAGTGTTATTGAATACTCTATTCCTATTGGCCAAAAGTGTTGATCATTTTCTATAACCGCATCGCTCGGACAGCAAGGTTTATAATAAAGCACTTACTCAACATTGTCGTTGTAGAATACACATAAATTACTTTAAAAATGTGTAATTATTGATATGGTGAAGTTTCCTGCAAGGAGTCAGTTACTTAGCATTTTTAGAAGGCGTCTCCAGTGTCAGTGTTTTGTCAGTCAGAGCGAAAGCTGTAACTTTAATTATTTCCGTTACAGAAAAGCTCTCAGAGCAGAGGGCTTTGTGGTTTCCTTGTAACATGACAAGCTGCATTTTTGTCTTATTAACTTCAAGACAGAGAGAAAAAAAGAGAGGCTGGTGAGGGAATGACTGTTTATACCTGCTACAACATAAGTGAGAAGAGAAATTAACTTGGTTTGTGGATGTTCAACAACGTTAACTGTAACTATAAACGGATAAAAATTGGGATGTGTTTTTTTTTTCTTTAATTAATAAATGACTGCAATCATTGGCATACTGCTGCGGTATAAGAAGAATAAAACACTTCCGGACATGCTGTTATAGGAAAATAATCAACTTCGGGGTGGTAGCAGTAACTCCAGCGCACGTTGCGCCTCATTACAGCACATCCCCACTGATTATTTTTCTATACAGCATGCTTCCAAGTGTTTTATTCCTTAAATAATGTACATAAAGTGAAGATATGAGAATCTAATCAGCAGATGCATGTTCTGGAGGGTTACATCAAGCATAATGGCTGTGCGTGATTTCAGCTAAAGCCAGCTGACCCTGTGGGACTGTACAGCCCCTCTGAACAAGCAACATCTGTCACCAATTTATTACACTCTCATACACACACAGCCAAACCGGTTATGAAGCTATATCTGATTATGTGTTGGAGATTTGGCTTATTATATACAACATCTGAAATAATTCCTAATCTGCTGATCTGACCTGCTATAGCCTTTCCTGGTGGAAATAACCTGGTTGTAGAAGTATTCACATATACACATTTTTACGACTACACAGTTAATAGTTTATCACCATTACAGTGTGAGTTTATCATCAACTTGTTTAACTAAATAGACACGGTTTTCAGGACCTTAATGCATTCTAATCTAAAACACATAAATATTCTTAGGATCTGGATTAGCCCATATTCCAGGGTTTATTTTCCAAAGATTTAATCTTTGGAATAAAGTAAGAAATTGTATTCTAAAGCTCTATTTGGGCCTAATGAGGGGGACAATCAGGAGGCTAGGCTGTGTTCTTGCACATTACGGAGTCTAAAAGGCACAGGCACACACCACTGCCACGACCACGATATTGCAGACAGTTGCAATGATGGCCACCCACAGCCAGATGGCGTCGGTGGAGAATTTGCCCTCGTCCTCCTGCTCTGCAGGCCGGGAGAAGCTGGCATTTAGGTTAGAGACAGACGTCTGGAGGGATGTATTGCCATTCAACGGGGAATCCATGACGGTGACTGGATAATGCTGTCGAGAGATAAAACACGATATAATATATAAAATCAAAGCAATTTTCAAATATGTAGTTCTGACTATAGTTCTCATTTTTCTAGGTATCATTTAAAAAATGTGACTGTGTACCCTCAGGTATCATGCTTTCATATCTATTAGATACAAGTATTAAAGAGAAACATAGTGGCTTAAAGTGACAGTAATCAAGAAGCAGCACCTGGCGACCATAATTCCAAATACAATGTTAACGCTCAAAAATCTTAATACTAGATTCTTAATTGTATATATATATATATATATATATATATATATATATATATATATATATATATATATATATATACATATACATATATATACACACACACACACACATACACACACACACACACACACACACATACACAGGATCTAAAAAGTAACATTTTTAAATTCTCGAATCTGATTGGACAGAAAGGAAAAACACACACACACTCCTGCAGAGCATCCTGTAGTATAGCAAACTGCTCACTGTAGAGCTTGAATGCCTTCAACTAAATCAATATCATTCATAATAATAATAATTCCAACATCCTTCACCCTGATGTTAAAGACTTTGAAAGTCAGCCATCAGACAGGTTCCAGACCGGAAAAACTAACTTGGTTTACGCCTCATGTATTCCCATTCATCATGCAAATGTCTGATAGCTCCCGTCTGGGCCTGACACATGGTGACACCAGTCTGCTAGCACAGGTGCGCTCTGAGTAGCGTGGTCCGATTCACTTCCCTGCTGCTCTCTACCTCATCGCCTCTGCCTTCCCCACTGTGAGAGGCTTCATTCATCACGCACAGACACACTCATCACTCTCACAGCACTGACAGCAACACTGTAAAGGACACAGAAAGACTCTTAAGTGGTCTTGTTATTGGACAGACCTCAGCAGAAGTGACTGTTTGTTAAATGTAAGAGGACTCATGTAAGTAAACCAAAGGTTTCTTAATTCTTAATTCCATATGGGCAGAAACGGGAGAGTTTATTACACTGCGACTTGATGTGGCTGCAAAATACTCTCGCAATCTGTCTGAAATTAAGTTTCAGTTTACTAAGGCTGTAGCTCATCACGGAAACTGCGCCCCGGACCACCTACTAAATGCACTATGAGTGAAGCTCAAACTGCGGTTTAAAAGCTGCCTTGCAGTGGTGGAAATGTAAACTGCCAAAAAGCTTGAAACTGAAGAGGAAATGCAACTTCAGTAATGAAGATAATGTGTTAACAAACAAAGTTCTTATTAAATAAAGACTCTTGTTTCAGAATAAGTAAATGGTAGTGGTCGACTGATATGTACTGAGTAGGGATGCTGATTTTTCCCTTGAGAAACCAAAGAACAATATGACAAATGACAAATAATGACAAATGAAAACACCATACATTTACATACAAAATACAGGTCTACAGCAGATGAAGAACCTCTTTTGATGAGTATTTTTTTATTTTTATTTTTTGCTGGTGTGGTCAGGGTCACAGTGGTTTCAGGGTCCAACCTGGAAACACTGGGCGTGAGGTGAGAATACACCCAGCTGCCAGTCCATCACGGGGCACCAAGCACACACACATCCACATGCTCTTTCACACCTAGAGGCAACTTAGAGTAGACCTACTATGGTTTTGGCAAGTGAGAGGAAACCAGAGAACCCAGAAGAAACCCATATGGACACAAGAAGATCCCCACACACAGTAATACTCAAAATAATGTGAACTAGTACATAAGTGTAACAGACCTGGTAAAGAAGTCAGATTTAAAAGCTGAAGGGATACACTCAAGTTAATGGAGATGTAGAAAAGTACAGGAAATATATTTTATGAGATATACAAATTAAAAGGTGCATCAGGTAAGACTAGTCTTTTTCAAGATTAGGTTTGTAACAGATAGGTGGATTAGACATTTGAATGATTTTGTTACTTTTTGAGCTCACTCCCCCATTCCCTCCCATGCTCACAAAGTTCCACCCCTAGGATCTTAGGGGTGCCCATAGAGTGGCTATAACATTACTGACAGGAGGCCCAACCGAACACACACAAGCATTCTGGACCATAAGTCAGTTTTCTCAGCAACTTTATAAACTTTTGCTAAGTTTTGCTAACTATAGAAAAGGATGAGAGAGTATTAGAGATAGATCAGAGTATGTGGATTCAAGGTTTAAAGGGAGATGGAGTTGATTGAGTACCTAAGGTTTCAGTTCCTGAATGCAATCGACTGCAGCAAGATCAGTCCTCTGGTTTGCAGTGGTCAGCTTGCAATGCCCATCGACCAAGCAACACACCAATTCGACCAGTGTTAATGGGAGAGTGAGCTGCAATCTCTGGATGGATCGCTCTGAACAGATTAGTGTCAACCTCCAGAGAGACGATGGCTTTTACAGCTCTTCTTGCACATCATTCTATAACTACAAGTAGAGCAGCCATAGCTAGCTAGCTGGATAGAGTCACAGGCAACTGATGCACCTCTTGATGGAAACAAATGTTGTGATGTTATTTCCATCAAGAGGTGCATAAATTTTGAAAGAGGTGAGCACTCTGTAAAGTCTCCTCCAGCACATCATAAAGACTTTCACTGAGGTTATTCATGCTCTCTGAACCATTCTTTCACAATTTTAACCCTGATGAATCTTGGCAGTGTCATCCTGTAATATGGCTATGATACGTCTTTCTACATGGTTATTAAAGAATCCATTCATAGACTCTTATGTATTTGCCTATTAAAATCTAAACAGCGACTTTTTTTGGCCGGGCAGTGTGTATATGAATATGTATATATATATATATATATATATATATATATATATATATATATAAATAATGACCCTTCAAATGAAAAGGATGTATAATGCCCCTGACAGACATCACAAATCACCTTCATGCTTTAGTTTCACGTTCACAAAGCTCCGCCCACTGGATCTACAGTGGCCTGTAGAGTGTTTGTAAAATGACTGACACCAGGCGCATCCACACACAAACAGGCTTTCCGGACCGGACATCAGTTTCCCAAACGGGTTTTCTCAGCCACTTAATACACTTTTGTGCTGAGGTCACGACTTAAACCTTTATATTTTATCAGGTTTTACATATCTTCCAGGTTATTTATACAAGCAAGACATTTAAAATTTCTACTGTACCTTTAAATGTTATCAAGCCATTAAAAGTATTAACTGAATTAAAATGGCCGGAACAGATGCTCTTACCTGCGCTGGGATCAGAGAGAACTCCATCTCCTCCTCGCGACGCTTTTTTTTTATTTTAAGCAAAAAATAAACGTTTTTTTCAGCTGTTTAACGGCACATTCTAAGTTTTCCTTGTCAGTACATCTTATTTATTATTCTACCAACATCTAAACAAGCTATTCGTTTACCTTTACATAAAAAAAAGTTAGTTTTGACTTTAGTTTTATAGCCTGAAGCTAACAATGTAAGCAGTGAAGCTGAAGTGTCCGTTTGTGAGAGTGAATGAACTGCCTCTCCACCGCCACGACGACGTAAACACTAAACGTCACGATTGTAACCACGCCCATAATTGTTTTTTAACCAATCAACTCATGCTCGCCTGGCACGTGCGTGTTTCCCCGGCCTAATTATAAGGTGAGAAATGAGTGATTTACAGTATAATCTACTTTCCTCTACTTCTCAATGTTTTCACTTTTGTTGTCTTCACCCCCCCCCTTTTTTTTTTTACATGTTTTACATGTTACAAGTTATATGCAAGTGCTAATTATTGTTCTCCTGAAGGTGTTTGTACAGTACCATCTGTTTCTTCAATAAAAAAAAAGAAATAAGGAAAAAAAAGAGAAACGAGTGGCTTCTGAACTTGTGTTGCAGGTTGAATTTATTTATTTATTTATTTATTTATTTATTTATTGGTCCACAGTCAGGCTTTGTGTACATATCAGATTAATTATATAATTAATCTGATATGTTAGTGGGTAACCTAATGTTCAAAAAAAAAAAAAAAAAGTGCATGTGAGAATAAAGACTATTTCACATCCACGACCTACGGGTGAAAATCTCATTTCAGTTTAGGTGAGTACAACAAACATGACATTTTCTCAAGAGGACATCAAAAGTCCTACTGTAGCAAACACAGTTAATAACTATTACTACATAATAATTATTACTACATAACTACTAAATGTATATATATATTTTTTCATTAGGACTATCTGAAACAGGCATCCAGGCAAAAAGTGTCTATTGCAAAGTTTGCCAATGAAGTAAAATATCCTGTAAATAACCGATATTTTGCACTAGCTAGAATTGAACTTGCTGCTTAGTCGACTAATGGAATTGATGCTAGTTTAACCAGGTATTAGCAACGGAAGCCATTTAACTTAGTTAAATAAATCCAGTTAATGTTAGCAAATTTGCAATACTTCACTCAGTATGCTTTTTCAAATTAGATGCAGCTCATGCCTTCTAGGGAGGTAAAGGAAAAGTCTTTGCTTAGTCCAACATACTGAAACATTTTACTGAGGTAGGGCCAAGGATGTTCATCCTCAAGATCCACACTGCAGCCCTGTGGCATATCCATTCAGAGGCACACAGATAGCTATAGTGTTAACTACATTGTTTAGCAAGAGAAGGTCACCACAGATGATGGCACAATTCTTTTCGATGAACTTGATTAGATGCTAAACCAAAATGAATAAATGTTAAACTTTTTTAATAACATTTTGTTAAAAATGTATGATACTGGGGCTTAGTGGTAAGCACTGTTTCCTTTCACCTCCTGGGTTCGTTTCCTGCCTCCGCCCTGTGTATGCAGAGTTTCGTATTCTTCCCGTGCTTCAGAGGTTTCCTCCGGGTACTCCAGTTTCCTCCCCTAGTCCAAAAGCATGCATTGTAGGCTGATTGGCATTTGCAAATTGTCTGTAGTGTGTTAATGGGTGTGTGTGCGATTGCGGCCCTGCGATGGGCTGGCACCCCATTCAGGGTGTCCCCTGCCTTGTGCCCCGACTCCCCTGGGATGGGCTCCAGGCTCCCCTGCGACCATGTATGTGATAAGCAGTACAGAGAATGGATGGATGGATGCTAAATATTACAATATTACAGTATCACAACACATAAGTCATGATTTTTTAAATTTTAATTTAGGGATTGAGTTGGTTTGGGGTTGGTTTCCATTGGTCATTTGACTGTTTCTTCTGTCATGCAGATCTGGAAACTCTGACAACTCACCAAAATCAAGAATTTCTCAACTGCTTGTGAACAGCCAGGACATGACTATGACTAATACATCTCAAACTGTCTAAAAGTCCACTAAACCATAGTATGACACCTGTTGCATACTATTATCAAGTGTTGAATTACCTGTTTAATTGTACATTTGTGGCCTGAACTTTTGTAATGATTTACAGTGAGGGACAAGTATGTTGGTACAGTCACTGCTTTAACTTTTATATTTTAAAAGAATTTTGGCTCCATGACCCCCAGCAGTCTCCACTTTTTGATTTCATCTGCAAACTGAAGAATACAGAACAGTATTTGAGCTCCTGATGTGCGTAGCTGTTAGATGACAGACATCTGTGTTACTAAAAGCAGCGGTCCATCAAGGACAACAGGCAATGTATTCAGTTCACATGTTTGGCAGTCCCGTCTTTAAAATGTCCTGTACATCTGTTAGACCAAATGATGCGGCGGACCTCTTCTCGGTGTCTGGTTTCAGGATGAACAATGTGACATAATTCTGATCCAACTTTTGACTGGGTGATGTCTGGAACTATATGCTTCTTCCTATTATTAAAATATGATTACAAACCAGGACAAGGAGGAAGAAGATAACTCATATCTATCTTTTATCAGAATATTACATTTAAAGGAAGATACATTCTTGTGAATGAATTTCTATGATGAAATAGAGCAAGCACTTCATTTTTTTTTTAAAAAAAAAAGAAAACTACTTCAGATGCACATTATTTGAATGGACCTCTATGGAGTTTATGCTTTAGTCATGTGTGCTTTGTGTTTTGACAGATGCACGTCGTACACTTCAATGAGTCACTGTGGACTGAAACATTAATAACTAAAAAAAAGCCTCAGACACTTTCAGCGTGCATTGGTGTATGCACCTGTTCACTCATGCTGTAGGTAACATACCAAACTCCAGCAAACCAAGCTCACTAACACAGTAGATTTCACTGACCTCTCTGGAGAGATAAGAACATTTCCATCAAAGTCTTTCACCCAAGTGAAAGCAAATCCTTGTGTGTGTGTGTGTATGTGTGTGTGTGTGTCCCACTGCTATCTCTGGCAGCATGTTTGATGGATGGAAAGTGGCCCTTTCCTTTCTCCCCCGTCTCCCAGTTATCTCTTACTGTGTCAGATCTCAGTGATAAGGGTTAATTAAACATCAAGTGTGGCTCTCTGCCTCTGATCAGACTTCTCAGAGCAAGAGTGTAGATTTTTAGAAGAGTGTGATACTTTCGAAGTGTCTGTTGGCTGCCCAGCTCCATCAGCTAAGTAAGAAAAAGATGCCATGTTATTGTTTCTATAGTAACAGCTTACTCAGGGTCTCGTATGGCAGACACACCACATAAACAAATGTAAACATGCAATTGTTAATATGGTGAAGTTTTCTGTGAAGAGATGTGTATTTAGCATTTTTAGAAGGAGTCTCCAGTGTCAAAGCCTTGTAACAGTCTGAAATAGAGATTCCTTTAAGTTTTCAGATGCAAGAAAGTCCTCAGGGCAGAGTTTGTGCTTTGGGTTTTCTGGATAACATGATAAGCTGCACTTTTTGTCTAATTTCGAGAGAGAGAGAGAGTAGCTGGAATAACTTTTCCCATGTTGATTAGTTGGATAAAAGACACAAGAACAGCCTTATTGTGCCAGCATAACCATCATGTTTTAAAAATCCACTGATGGAGTTCAGCAACTTCAGATTCCATTATCAGTGAGTTCTGTTCATTTCTCAAGACAAAGGAAAGTGTCCAAATTCTTGTTCTGAGTATTTTTTTTGCATTCAGAGAAAAATTAATTACAGAGGGCAAAACTTTTTCGAGAAGGACAGAAGAAGAGGGCGAGATGGTCAGCTACTCAGTCTACCAACTGATCTTGAACCAGAAAGAACTTTTTTTTTTATTAGAGAGAGGCATTTTTTAACAGCCTCTGCAACCACAGAACCAGAGAATATACTGTTTACTGACCACATCTAATAGGAAGATGTAGAAGAAGTGTTTCAAATGTGTGCTTAAATAGGGTACTCTCAGGATACTGCAATCAGTGAAACTGAAAGATGGATGATGTAGTTCTCATGGGACTACACTATTACTGGAAGGAGGTCTGCGCCTCCCTCTGCCGGCACGTGGGTATTACATGACTGGACATTACACATTACTTATGTCCTTACTTATTTACTTACGTATTTACTTACTTTCTCACACACTGACTCATTCACACTTTAACTTATTTACTTACCTACTTTCTTACTTACTTACTTAATTCCTTCCTTATTTATATACATATCTACTTATGTACTTAATTCCTTCCTTATTTAGTTATTTACTTATCTACTTTCTTACTTAATTCCTTACCTATTTACTCATCTACTTTCTTACATAATTCCTTACTTACTTATTTACTTATCTTACTCACTCTCCCACACACGTATTTATGTATTTACTTACTTACTTATATACTTACTCACACACTCACTCACTCTATAACTTATTTACGTACCTAATTTCTTTCCTGTTCTTAATTACTTACTTATGTACTTGCTCACTTACCTATTTACATAAGTAAATCATATAGGTACATACCTACCTTTTTTTTAGTCAATGTCTTATTTACTTACCTACCTACTTACTTACATATTTACTCTCTCTCTCTACTTACTTATTTAATTACCTATGTGTTTATTTGCCTTCTTTTTTACTTGTTTACTTATTTACTTCCTTACCGTCTTACTTATTTTGTTACTGACTTTCCTTACTTAGTTTAGTCACTTTCTTATGTACCTACATTTTTTTGTATCTACTTATTTGCTTATTTATTTACTCACTTATTTGCTCACTTACTTATTCACCTACTTGCTTATTTAATTCCTTATTTCATCAATTTCTTATATACTTATTAATTTACTTATTAACTCACTCGCTTACTCACTCACAAATATATATTTATCTACTTACTCATTTACTCACTCACTCACTCACCCACATATGTATTTGTTTACTTACTTATTTACTCACTCACTCACAGATGTATTTATTTACTTATTTACCCACTTACTTATTCATTCATTTACTCACTCACTCACTCACCATTAAAGCCTAATAGAATGCCTGAAAGCATTGCTCCCGAAGCACAATAACAGGGATAGGATAGGGGTCCTCTAACTCTGAGCAAAATGTTGAAATGTGACAGATGGAGGTGAAGTTGGCACTGCCCAGGAGCGAAGTCAGCAGGCAGCAGTGCGGGAGGCGTGACGATGCTTGCTGGTGGTGTCACCTGAGGCTGGGTGACCTGTGCAGGCAGCGAACACAGGGCAAAAAGGCTTCTAGTACAAATGTGTTATAAATGCAATGAACACAAAGAATTACCAGCATTCTCTTGTGGCTTGGATTAATTCAACTTAATTGATATGACCTAATAGGGCAAAGACTATACGAACTGATTAATAAACATAATAGTTCTGCAAATGGTAGGTTGCTTCTGTATTTCCACCAGTGTCACTAGATTTACAAAAAAGTACATTTGAGTTTGAGCAGTTTGAGCACCATAGATTTAGATGCCACGCGTGTGAGTTTTACATCAAAAATTGCTTTAAAGTATAAAAGTTGTATCTGATTTATAGTACCTCATTATCTTAAAACCACAGCGCTGTAAAACTGAATCTTATCATTCCAAGGTCTTGTTTTTTTCCCAGGGTGTTAGGCAATATTTTTCATGCATTCAATTACTTTTAACACTAGATGGCACACAAACACAACAACAATTGATTCACTGTTGAATCAAGATGTGTTGGAGAACTTGGATGAAGTTACGAGTGAATTTTTTTATTGTGGTTTTTACTTCATTTGTTTACTTCATTGAATTTCTAGAAAAGATTGATTATGAATTTGGAAAATATCATATAAAAAAAGATTGTCTGGTTACTTTGGCCAACATCTAAATGTCATTTTTTCTTAGTCATTTTCACTTACTGTAATGTGTTCACACAACATTAGGATACGCTTGTCATGAATTCCTGCTCTCAGCATGCAGCATGGTTCCAAGCACTGTGTTCATTTTGCGCTTTGGGCTCATGTCATGTCTTTTTGTTTATGTCATGTGATTATGTCTGAACATATGTGCTTTGGTTTGATTTTGAGTCACCTTTCCACCCCTGTCCTTTGATTGGTATGTTCCCAGATTGTACTCGCCTGTTCTCATTTCAGCCTTGATTAGTTTGTCTATTTATACCCTGTTGTGTCTTCATCCCAGTGCAAAGTCTTACTGTTTTAAGTTTTATTTCCTGATCAACATCTGTGATTATGAATTAGCGGATTTTAATATTGTCTGCCTGTGGTTTTCCCTCTGCCTGGAATATTGACTTATTACTGGGTTAAGAAGATTGATTTTCAAGATGTGTTATTGAAAGTTGATTTATTGATACTATAAATAAGTAACATTTTAATCATGTCACGTAGGATGACAGTAAAGGCCTGAACTAATGAAAATCCCAAATTTTAATTACCAAATGTGTCATTAAAAATTGTTTTCTGTCTTGACAAATTGGTAAGCCGTGCTTCTTTACGCTATGATGTAAAAGATTTTCCTTCACATGTACAAGGCCAACATCCTGAGGATTTTAGAAATGCATCATTACCAATCTTACAAAAACAGTTTATGCCCAAGTCTCACCTTTTCTTCTTTAATGGATAGTTTCACTTGAGTAATGTAGATTTAAAGCTAAAACATCATGTGTAATAATTAAAAACCCTGATGCTCATATAGAACATCCGCCCTAAAGAACACACTGATTACCGTTTGAGTTTATAGTATACAGCTGTGGAAGTGTAATGACTTAGACTTAATGACTTACACTTTCACTATCTGGTGTCACCCAGAAGAGGATTGGTTCCTTTCCTCTCTTCTTCCTCATCTAAATCTCTATCCTGATTTCTGTAAAGCTGTTTGTGACAATTCCCTTTTATTCCATTGTTACCCATTATTAAAAGTGCTATACACATACAAATAAACTGAAGTGAAATGCATTCTCTATAGACTGTACATCCTTTCTTTATGCAACAGTTAGTTCTGGTCCACTAATTTTACTGACGATTTTGCTCATATTTAGTATAAATGCACTGGGACGTTTCACTGTTTGTATCACCCCGCATGTGTGTGTTCACCACCTAAAATTCCAATTCTAGCAACAGTCCCAGTGAAAGTGTTTCTACAGTAGAGTAAGCAACATCACCAGCGTTTTTTTTTTGGCCATGTTGTGTCTGAAATGTCAAGTAGTTTATGGTAATTTCTTATTTGTAAACCTGTTGTATAAAAGTAACATCACACTCGCAGTTGTGCTGGTATACTGAATATCATTATATCAGGCTTGGACTCCACAAGACCTCTGAAGGTGTGCTGTGGTATCTGGCATCAAGACATCAGGAGCAGATTCTTTAAGTCCTGTAAGTTGCGAGGTGGGGCCTCCATGGATCAGATTTGTTTGTCCAGCACATCCCACAGATGCTCGATCGGATTGAGATCTGGGGAATCTGGAGGCCAAGTCAACACCTTGAACTCTTTGTCATGTTCCTCAAACCATTCCTGAACAATTTTTTTTGCAGTGTGGCAGGGCGCATTATCCTGCTGAAAGAGGCCACTGACATTAGGGAATACTGTTGCCATGAAAGGGTGTACTTGGTCTGCAACAATGTGTAGGTAGGTGGTACATGTCAAAGTAACATCCTCATGAACATCCACATCTACATCGTCTAACCATCACAATTTGGCCCTTGTCAAAGTCATTCAGGTCCTTACGCTTGCCCATTTTTCCTGCTTCCAAACACATCAACTATGAGACCTGACTCTTCACTTGCTGCCTAATAAATCCCACCCCATGGCAGATGCCATTGTAGCGGGATAATCAGTGTTATTCATTTCACCTGTCAGTGGTTTTAATGTTATGACTGATCGGTGTATATATCCTTTTATATAGGAGGGCACTTTGATTGTACTGACTCATTATAGTACTGCACTGTCACTTTAAATGTCATTCATCTCAGGTTTCTTTTACATGCATTGCTGCACTGTTACTTTTTACTAAATTCATTCAAGTCGCAGCTTTGGACCCTGTGTTTTGTTTAATGTCTTACTGTCATGTAAAATGATTTTTTGTGATTGGAGTATTTATGCTGTACTGCTCCTCTGTGTATTCACCCCCACTGATTCCCATACCCCCTCCATGCATGCTTTTTATTCCTGCTGCACTTTATTTATGTCCTGTAAGCACTGTGTATATCATACATGTATCTTGCACCTTGGGTCCAGGAGAACCATTATTTCATCTTGCTGTGTACTTCACACTGTATATGGCTGTGAGGACAAAAATCTACTTGACTTGTTCTATACCTAAATGTACACCTTTTCTAATGATCAACAAAATTGTAACAATTCTTTTAGAGACCATATCAAATATATCTATTCATTATTTACATGCAAATTTAGAGTATAAAGTTAAAATTAGCTCATTGCTTTAATTTAAATTAAAATGTTAATATATGGGTTGTTCAATTAAAAACATTTAAGTAAAATGTAACCCTGGTTTCATTTCGTTTGTTGTTGGAGTTGTATAGTTTTATTGTTTATCACCTACTGAATCGAGGGAACAGACATTTTATGTAACAACAGAGGGTGCAAGGACACCGGATTAATTGTTGCATGTTCAAGTCTACACCCTGCAAACTGCTGAATAAGGCTCACAATCATGCAACCGAAACTGCAAACATGTAACACCTACATCCTCGATGGAAAATTACTGCTGTGGCTGGGTTTTTTTAAATACCTGACAGGAATACAGCCAATTTTTAATAATAAAAAAAAAAATCTCAGAGTCAGTGTGTATAAAGCTGCTGAGAGTTCAATTGTGGTCTTAAATGTGAGAAAATCACACAAATAATGAGAAAAAAATGCTTCTCCTCATATGTCTCAGGATAATGCACTAAAATTCTTTATCCTTAAAAGTCATCTTAAATGGGCAAGTATTTCAAAGTGCTTCAGAAATGTCTTAAACTGTTAAAAGTTCAAAGTTGGAAGCGCTGAGACAGAAAGGAAAGTGTACTGCACTTAGTAGATGATGTAGAGATCATAAAGATTCACCAGGCTGGTCACAAACTTATCCTTTTTTTAAATCACAGATTTCATAAGTTATCGAGTAACACACAAAAGCATTGTAGCCCAATCAATTCCAAAGCACCATGACTGGACTATTCTATTAATGATCTCAAGAGGAAAAAAGGCATGATGTACAGTATGTGGATTGCAAATATGAATAAACACACATTTCCATTAAGAGGGGCTTCCTTTCTTAGCTGAGTACACCACATAACAAATGGTACCAAAAAAAGTACTAATGTGTACCTTTCCTTATAACTGGGATGGTACTCTTATCCTTTGTACCTTTAATAAGTATATTTTACTGAGAAATATGGATATAGTGACTTCAGTATACCTATAAAAAAAAGATTTTCCTCCCACCTTCCGAAAACATGCCAGTTGCTTAACTGGCTACTCAGGTTGCCCCTAGGTGTAAATGTGTGTGAATTGTGCCCTGTAATGGATCGATGTCCCGGGATAGGCTCTGACCAGGATAAAGTGGTTACTGAAGATGAACGAACGAAATCTTTTTGAGGTAAACAGGAAACGTTACCTACCCTGGCATGCTTGCAAAGTGCAACAAGAAACTAACGACATGACAACCTGAGCATAGCCGAATTTTTTTTAGTACCATGGGGTACAGGACTTATTTATTACCTGAACAGCCCAGACACTGCAAACGTGTAGCCATACAATGCAAACTGCCTCTCTCTATCTCTCTCTCTCTCTCTCACACACACACACACACACACACTGAGCAGTCTCATTAAATCACAGTTCCTCTCTACACACCACTTTCCTTTCCTAGGCATCTCTGTAAATCTGTTAGCTCACTAGCCGAGGCCCAGCAGGATATTTGTACAGAGATATGAGATGTTCTCTGCACATAGGCTGTATTATTGTTTTATTAGTCGGTCTTCAGCAGCTGTCCTGCCCTCACTGGTACCCATCTCATCCCCAGTACCAGGCAAAGCCCCCAACTACATGCTGCAAACTAACGCTAGCTCCCAAGTTTTAAGCTTACAATGCCTGCAGTATTTAAACACCTTCTCCTAACATTTTGTCCACCTGCTTAAAATATGGTTCTATCTGTATTTTTAAACATCTTGCTGCATTCGCTTTTAGTGCTTTCCCTTTTTATTTAATTATCTCATTCTCAGCACTACCCTTGCTCTATTTCTATTTCTGATTTTTATAGTGGTTGTCAGTCTCTCCAGCCTGTCTATGCTATCTGCTTCAAACATTATCAAACCAATTACCACTCAAGCATTGGTTATGACAAAGAAAACAAGTGGGTTTGCGGAGGAAGACAAAACCTCCAGTGGCACGTCAAACGTCTCCTTGACATGACATCCATTTTCTGGGGTTTATGCGAGTTTGAACATTGAGGGGAGAGGCTGTGATGCTGTGCACTCTAACATATTTCTTTGCTTTGCAACAATCCGTTGCATCTCACACATATAACACAGCTTGAAAGCGTGCATTCATAATGAAGAGTTCTCATCCCTCCTCCCTCTGAATGATAAATACTTTTCATCAGTGCACTCATAGTTGGACTGAATAGCTAAGGTGCTCTTTCTATTGCATTTGCTTTATAAAAACAGAATAACAAGAAGACTTTTTAAATTAGATTTTGTCACACATAATTTGCCATTGGTGGCCCGATGGTGCAGCGTGTACAGATGCCATCTCATAGCTCCATGCTCTCCAGTTCAATCCTGAGCTCAGGTTACTGTCTTTGCAGAGTTTTGCATGTTCTCCCTGTGATTATGTGGGTTTCCTCCGGGTTCTCTGGTTTCCGCCCGCCTCCTAAAAACATGCAGGTAACTGTTATGCTTAAGAGTCCCTCGGTGTGAATGTGTATAAATGTGCGCGTGTGTGCATCCCATCCCCGGTGTATTCCCGACTCTGCTCCAGTGTTCCTGTCAGAGGCTCCAAATCCACCACGGGGATAAAAACCTGAGCTTAAGGTCTGTCATTTTCTAACTTTCTATTATCACTGTTTTCTGATCATATAATTAAATTAGCAGCTTTCTTCTCCTTGTGGAAAGGGGTTTAGCATATTTCCAGGGCACTTTTAATATTATCTGAGAACAAACTTGACAACTATCCCTAAGCTATCCCTAACAATTCTGTCATTTAAATCCACCCCACACTCTCTTTTTTAACCATTTCTGGTTCTTGTACATGAAAAGGTTTACATTATCTACCCATGGTCAATACCCGTGAAATTAGCCTGTAATTTGCCATATAAAAGATGTGTGTATAGAAATGAACAGTTATTGCTCTAGCTTCAGGTTTGTTCAGTCAATCTATGCCACTGCATGTGTTATGTGGCTAGGCGATAAGGTGTTCGAAAGTGTCATGCAGGCCCCGTTTGCCCGGGAGGGCAATATATATGGTGGGAAAGGAGCCAAGTGCGGAGACGGATCAAAAGACTCCGCCTAAAATGCGGCCGCCTAGAACGGGACTCGAACCGCGGAGGTTGTGAACCCCACACCGTAACGTTACCCGCTGAGCTAACTCTATTGTACAGGAGGTGTGAGTGTTGCAGTGCTTGTGAAACTGGGACAGGGAGCTCAGCGCCAACGGCTGAACTCAAAAGCGCCGCAGCGCGGCGGAAAAACACAACTCAAAACTGGCCTTCCTTCTGGCCGAACTTAAAGGCACCAAATGAAACAAAAAAACAATCTAACTTAAGATGGCTGAATCTTTGTCTGGGAGTGAGGATTCTCAGTCTGTCCTCCTCTTTATTTTTGTGCCTACTTCCTCTCTAATTCTGAACTCCCTTTTCTTTCTTTCCCTCAATAATTTCTGTCCCTTTACTTTTCTTTCTAAACCTAAATATTTTATTTTCTCTCTTTTCTCCTTACATATCAAAATCACCGACCAGAGTAGCGTGGCGCTGCTCTGTTACTTGGCACAGATCTGTATCCGCGCGCGGAGTGAGGCCCTCAGAGGGCTTATAAAGAGGCGCGGCCAGGTGCTGCGCGTTTACGCTGATTACCTGCCTGAGATCGCCGTGTTATAAAAGCCCGTGCGGGTGGCCGCGGATCTGCCTTAGAAAGCACCTGCCGCGTTACAGCATGAGACGTCACTGGGTCATCTTAACAGGCAGGAAGACAACAACGGAGACGATAATGTCAAACAGACACAGCAACATTTGCAATGTTCTGAGGTATAGAGCAATAGTTAATTTGGTGGTCAGTCATGGCCAGAGTCATGTTTAAGGCATAAATTATGGTCTCTTTGACACCAGTAGGGAGCAGCAATGGGGGCTACACTTGCATGAAGGTCACTGGTGCACCAGTCATCCTCTTATTCCTGGGCTGAGAAAAATGAGAATAGCAAGCCTTTAGAGACTGTCTTGTAAATCAAAGATTTATTAATTTTTTTCTGTTTCAGTCAGTTTTTACCTTTATACTATCTTCTTCCGTTGCTCATTTTTATAATCTTCTTTTAGTCTATGCATCTCAAATGTTCCAGACCTGTTCCACAAATACACTATCAAGGCCTGTTTGGACTGTTATTTTTAGACATTCTCAGAAAATCTTTTAATGCTTTAGTCTTTATTCAATTGAGTCAGTATTTTTGCAGCTTCAAAGAAAAAAATAAGTTCCTCATAGTGCTAGTGTGCAAGCTGAGCTCTTCCTCTTTCTGTGTAATATAATGAAATTGTTACTAGTGTGACCTTTGCCGGAATACACATTTTTGCACTTTAAGTATACGCCTGAAACCAGTTTCTGTAGAAGTTACACAGGACACACTCTGCTGAACACCTGTGATTTGATTTCCTATTAATCTTGTCTTTTATTGTCTTTGCAAAGACTTGCCGTCCTTGCAGATTCAATCTTTTTTTTTTTTTTATGCCTAGTGGTTGTGTGGCTTCCTGTTTAGTGTTTGTGTTTTACCGTGCTAATCATTGTCTCATTATCATTGACGTCAATTTGAATACGTACATCAACCGCCAGCCTCAGAGTGTGTCAGTTTTTTTTATCAGTAGTTTTTACCAGTTTTTACTGGTGTCTGTTGTCATGTGAATTTTGTGGTCGTCTCAAACTTTCCCATAGAGTCATCCTGACATTTGACATGTTGCAATTTGGCATGTGTTGAAAACCGCATTTACCTCTTATTTTATATTACAGCATCCGATATGTCACCGGCTACAGTTCCATGTAATTGCTACCTTTTTCTTCTCCACACTGTGATCAAAGAATCTTCAAAGAAATTAGCAAAAATTGGTTCTACAACTGGGATCAGAAAATTACCAGAATTGAAAGAAAAGTCCTAAAATAAAGGAACTGACACATTCTGAATGTCAGCATCTCCTGAAATCTCAGTATCTCTGATCCTACAAGTGCATAGTTTGTTTTTTAATTGTTTGAAATGGCTTTGCTCACTGTCTATGCAGTGATATTAGTCAAATGTGTTAGGTCTTATGAATGGTTAGTAGTCTTCTCAACTAATTGCCATCACCGGCCTGAATCTTTTGCCTACAGTATAATGATTTCCGTAGTTACTAATTTATTGGTATATTTATTCTTAACATACACCTTAAACTTATACATATGCCATATATAGTGCCATGCCCAATATATTTAAGAGCTCCTAAACTGTTATGATTCCCAGAAAAGAATGAGCTCCCTTTTACTGGGCCTTGGTTTTTGGGTATAAAGATTTCTTCTTCTCATCTTCATTCTTGAATGTTTTTTGCTTTTGTGCCATGAGCCTTGGTTGGTTCTGTGGGTCTAAAGGCACTGATGTCAGTAAAGCATCTGCATGGATACTTTTACTGTAACACACACCTGAAAATTATATGCTATATTATTCTTCCAAGCCATTCTTCCCCAATGCATAACTAGCAGCTCAAACAATTAGTTCTCTTTTTCAGTCTCCCCACTGAGACACACTTTTGATGTATTGCAAGAATGCTTGTAGAAAACCACAATAAGCATCATACTGAGCTTAAAACTGGGTTAAAGCTGCCTTAGTTATCTGATGTGTCTTTGATATAATTTCTAGCTATTCTGCAATATGGGTCAACAGTAGCAAATAGAATTTAGACTGGGAGAAAGTTGGGTTTTAAAACACAGTAGCTTGAAATGGTATAATAGACATGTCTCTAGGAAAGTCTCCTTCATTATCATCAGTATAACTAATGATGAGCATATGTATACAGAAATACATTATATGGCCAAAAGTTTGTGGACAATTGACCATCCCACCCTTACAGGGCTTGGCCCCTTAGTTCCAGGGAAGGGGAAATCAAAATGCTACAGCATACAAAGATATTCCCCAAACTGTTGCCACTATGTTGGAAGCACACAATCGTCTAGAATGTCTCTCTATGCTGTATTTTGATTTCCCCTTCCCTGGAACTAAGGGATCAAAACCTGTTCCAGCATGACAATGCCCGTGTGCACAAAACAAGGTCCATAAAGACATGATTTACCAATAGTCTGGTAGTCTGAAAGAAATTCACAGATCCCTGATCTTAATCCCACTGAACACATTTGGGATGAACTGGAACACAGACAGTGCTCCAGACCTTCTTGTCCAAAATCAGTGTCCAATCTCACTAATGCTCTTTTGGCTGAATGGGCAAATCCCCATAGCCATGTCCCCAAATCTAGTGGAAAGACTTCCCAGAACAGTGGTGACTGTTATAAAAGTGGCGGAGGGGGGGGCAAATCCATATTAATGCCCATGGTTTTGAAAAATTATTTTCAGCAAGCACCTCTAGTTGTAATGGTCAGATGTCCGATTACTTTTGGCCATGTAATGTATGTCTTCTACCTTCACTGCCTGTCAATTTTGGGAACATCCTAATTTAATATAAACATTTTTCACACCTCCATTTTTCAAGGGCCCAATGGAATGGGAGTAGTGGAAGTTTTTTCTTAGTTTCCAGGTGTTCCACTGAGCCTTCACAAAGGTTTTTTGAAGCTGGTTAGACTTGCCCACATCTCTGTCAATCCTTTTAGTCTGTCTCATCCAGAGAAGCTCAATTTGGATTAAAACTGGAAGACTGGGCAAACCAGTCCATTACAGGCTTCCTCTTCAAAAACTTTTGCAAAGCCTTCCATTGAGTTTGACTGCAAATCAAAAAATGACATGGCATTTTTAGAAAATGTGTGTTTAAACTTTTGACAGACAGTATTTTATTATATTCAGTGAATGGCATTTTATTACATTAAAAATCACATATATATATATATATATATATATATATATATATATATATAAATCTGATAATCGAAAGCAAGTCACCTTTTGTATAGGATGCCCAGTTTTAGTGGTACATAAGCATAATCCCAGTACAATACAATCCCCTTCATCTCTTGCACAAAATATGATAGGTTACCATTACTGTATCATCAGTAGAAGCATCCAACTACACCAAGTTTGGCTTGGAGCATGTATCCAATGCTAAAGAAATCCCAGATGTGCCTGTAGGGTGAGCAAAGGGTGGGAATGCATGGGTGGGGAGGCACTGCCCCCACTCTTTTTTGTTTTGGTAGGAAGGTAAAATCAAATGTATGTCCAATGCACTGGCCACCTGAAAACCTAAACTTAACTCCTTCTGGGAACACACAGCAGTCTGCAGGAAGTACAGGCAGAAGCTGTTTCCTAGGCCTGAGGGGAGGAGTTTGCCATCATATACATATAGGTCGGCTCTCCTGTTTAGTAGGATTTTTATGCAATCTGACTTTGGCGACCTGTTCACATACCTTGAGCAGGATACCATAACAATTGGCCCGCTGGCATGGAGCTTGGGTGGAAGGAATTGTGTCATCATGTGCAAAGCCCTCAAATGCATTAGCTTCATTGTCATCCTCTCTGGAGCTGAGCAGCTCACTTTTGAGGGGAGATGCATTGACCAAAAATATGTGACTTGGTCAGTATAGCTGAGTGTACTTGAGTTCTAAGCATCGAGAGCTGCTGCATTGTCACAATGTCAAATAAATTGTGCTGATCAGGGTGAAAGGTCTAGGAGGCAGTGACAATGACAGTGAAGCTTCCTCAGAATGTCTTAGCCTCATACAAGCAACTTAAAAGTGACGTGATTTTTCACTGTGATAAGAGCACGGCACTTGACCGGACAGGCTCGCAACTGCTCAGTCTCAGAGACCTCAGGTGCAAAGGCTTTAGAGAGCACCATACTAGAAAGGAAACTCGCTAGCTGTGACAAACGTGGGCAGCGTTGTCAGTGTGCAAATGTGGTGAACAATGTGCAAAGCTAGGGTAATGTCAGACATGTTGCAATTGAATGCTTCTACTGAGGTCTCTCCTACAAGTGGATTTTGAACATGCGATGAAAAGAGAACTCTCAATACTAGATACGAAATAGACACAAACCACCTGTCCCCTACCCACATGTTTACCCCGAAGCAGTTTAGTCTTTGATATGGAGACCTCAAACCTAACCTCAATTAGGTTTGTTCGCAACAATATATGTATTGAGGGTTTATTTTGACCAGTGCGTCACTTTAAACAGTGGTTAGAGGAGATAAAGATAACATGTTTGAGAGGATGTTATTGGACCGTAGTACAATTCCATGATGAGTCTTAACCCCAGGGCAAACGGATATGGTCTTAGCTCATAAAAAAAAAATTCAAAGCATGACCCATAGATCTTCACAGCAATCTAAGCAGGCTGCAGGGCATGAAAACTACTGTGTGCTTTTGAGAGTAGTTTAGATGAGTGGAGAGAGGTTGTACTATTGGTTGCAGAGTGAGAGGAATAGTCTGAATATTTCATCAGCCTCCTCTCTAAAAAATACAGAGGAGGGGAAAAAAGGAATCAAATTTTGACAGCATTTAGCTGTACTTCGCCTTCCATCTCCCGACCACCTCCATCCCAAAATATCGTTCGTCACTCGTTTTTGTCATTCCTGTGACATTCCTTCACTCCATCAATCTTTCTCTGTCTGCTTCACTCTCTCTCCTGACTCACATGTCTTCAGCAGGCTTGCTTGTGATGCAGGAAAGGTCTCCCTGGAGGCAGTTGCTAAGCAACTGGCTGCTGTTGGATTATGGGTTAAGTTTGAGGCAAAGAAACGCAACCATGTTAGATGGTGTATGTGTGTGTAATGGTGAAACATACAGCATTGTTTGTATGTGCTATGTTTGAGCATTTGTGTCGGCATGTAGGTGTGTTTGTGTGTATGAGGTTATTATAAGTATAGAGAGAAAATGCTTTAAAGTAACAGGTATTCCCATTGTCATTTGTCTTGTATAGTATTAGCTAATTTAAGGAAATTACTTGCCTGCCTAAAGGCTCTGTGCACTTAGCAACAGACCCCCTCCTTTCCTTCCTAACATTTCTGAGAGTTTCTGAGATGCAGTATATATGATTAGGATAGAATTAGTGATCGACTGATGCAGTCGACTGATGAGAGTCACGGAGAGACAAGATACAGAGAAAAAGTTACATTTAACTTAGATTCGATCTGGTGGATAGAGTAGAAAAGGAACTATGTGCTGTGCCTTAGGGCAGGGGGTATTTTGCTTAGTGCTAGAGGCTCAGGCCCTCCTGGCATCTCTGATTCCCCTGTAGGACTGAATTGTGACACAAATCTATGAACCTTTGACTCAAATCAATTAATCAAAACAAATCTATGGTAAAATCTACAGTATGACCTCCATACAGGTTCTGTTTAGAAATGTAGACAGTACATAGGCATTTGTTTGTTTTTTAATCATTTACCACTGTCCCCCATACTACTGAAGTCCTAAATGAGAATTATTACTTCATAATCTGTGGCTTTGCTGAATGTCTGTCTGTGTGAGTGTGTGCATGTGTGTAGTCTGAAGCTAGTAATGTGAATGAATTCTGCTGTCACTCTTTAACTGCCTGCTGTTCTGGGAGCTTCCAAATGCAAAGGGAGGGAGGAAGTGAGGGAGAAGAATGGTGAGAGAAAAAGAGCAACACCGAACAGGGAGGGAGAGAGGAACAAGTGAGGAAGAGAGAAAAGAGGGAGAGAGAAAGGGAAGAGCTTAGAGCTGTACTGAGAGGGAAAGAAGAGACAGACCAAACAGGAAGTGAAAAGGGAAAAAGAAGACTTTGGTAGGATCTAAAAGAATTATGTGCCAGGAGTGCTAACCAGAATCCTCCTTTTTTCTAGAAGAAATGACATAAAAAGCAAATTTTTGCCTGCAACCACCTTCATTCTCCTGCTCCACTGTACCTCCGTCGGACCTAGAACTTCGCTGAACCCCTGACGCTTGGATACATCTATCATTTACCTGTACTCCTGGAAGTTTCTGAATCAATGGAGGAAAAGAAATGAGAAAGAAGCAGGAAGAAGCGTGAACTCTCTTTTGAATCTGCAAACTTGAACCATTCTTAAGGTATGAAGACTCTAAGGGGTTTGTACCTGTAGCGCACAAAGGGATGTATGCAGGTTTGCTAGATAAAGTCATAGCCATAAAGATGATGGGGACAACAAGAAAATGAGATCCACTTTAAGTGACTTAAATGAAAGAATCATGCAGATTGGTATGTTGGAAGACAACGACGTGCTGTCCGATGCCTCATAACACAGGCAAACACATAAAGAAGACAATATTTTAGCATCTCTGCAAGACCAAACTAACTACTCTACAAGGTTTGGCTAAATCCTCAGAACAATCTCTTTCCCTGATCTTATGACAGACTACAAGTTTTAGGAACCTGTCAGAAGCCTGTTGTGGGGGAAAGAGAACGAAAGAGAAGACCTCTGAGGCATTTTGGAGGAGGAGAAGAAGAAGAAGGAGTAAAGAACCAGGAAAAAGGGACAGACAGCCAGAACTGGCTGTGGCAGGAACAAGGGAGCAGGGGGAAAAGGTAAAGGAGAGATGGGACTTCAAGAGCTTTTGTGAGGGCTTGAAAGAATGGAAGCAGCTCCGAAATAAAAAGCACAACAGGGAGTCCCTGCAGGCCGCCTGGTACAATGTGTGGTGAGTAAAATAATGGGACTTTGAAGAATTTAAATGGAATGATGGAAAAAGAGAGTGTCTGTGCTTGTGTGGGTGTTTGAATTCTTTGAAGGAACTTCTGACTGATACAGATTTCATGGTTTTGGGAAAATATCACATACTAATTTACATTTCCGTGTTTTTCATGTTGATGGAAATGCCGTTTTGTACTGTTATGAAATCAAGGGGTACTAACAATTTTGCAAAGGTGTTTTTGTTTCATCTGTAATGGCTTTAACCCTACTAGGTTGGCCAAGAAGTCACAGTGTCAGACATCATGTAGTAGGCCGACAGGATCAGGACTGGCCTTGTGCATGATGAATAATATGCTAAGTGCATCAAATGATCTTGAAGATCTTGAAATGCAGACTGATGAAGCAGAACTTTTTTTTTTTCTTAGAAGTCTTTTTCTCATAGGAGTGTAGTATACTGGCAGTATATTGGTACATGAATATTCCTTGTTGTAAATATCAAATTAATCACTGAAAATTTGTTTTAATTTAACAATATGGCTGCACCCTCAGTATACAGCAGCTTATAAAATAGCACTTGATCCAGCACATCCTATAATTTGCATGAACTAGAAGTATAGCATCAGAAAGTGTGAGGTTTAGGGAGTGGTGAGAAATGGACTGTCTACTGTTGATGGTTGCACCACTTGACAGGCCATAAAAACATTTATTATATATATATATATATATATATATATATATATATATATATATATATTTATTATTATTATTATTATTAAAAAATATTTATTTCTGTGGTTTTATATCATGTTCCGACAGTTAATTGTGTATACAATTCAATGTTGCCACAAGATACTAAACTCAAGGTCATGAAATCATAATGTGTGTGCTGGATGTATGCTATTTTATCATGCTTTTAATTAGTTATTTTTTTTATCTGTATAATTATAAAATAATGCTTTTTTTTGGTTAATTCAATGTGCATTCCTGTACAGAAAACATGCCCATGGTTTAAACTGACCAATCATTCATCTGCTACAGTTACAGCTCAAATTATGAACTACATAACTACAAGTAAGTGTAGTTCATATTTTTATCCATATAAAATAAATCAATGTCTCTAATTGCTTTCTTCTCCAATCTACACCATTCCAGAAAAAAAAAAAAAAAAAAAACATTTCTATGGACTTTCCAGGGACTTTCCACAACACAATTAAGTATTAGCCTCAAATCTTTGTTCATGATTTGTTATTAAAGGGTCACATATTGCAGTTGCAACAAAGTGTCTTACAGTGACATTGGATTTACCACTGCTCCTCACTCAAGCTGAGCTTGAAACTTGACTTTGTCTTGTTGGGCTGATATGATGAGACCTGATGACATACCACCAATGTCAGCTTAAAGATTTTACTGTGGATTTTTGCTTTTGACTATGTAATATTTTTAAAATCAAATAGTACCTAGACAGTGATGTTTTTACAGCCTTAATATATTTACCTTTTTACTTCTATCATACGTGAAGGACGTCTCACAGTCGTAATCCTTCTAATGGTGGTTGTCATGATTAAAACAACTCAAGTCTCAAAGGAGATCATTATATACTGAGTTGCCAGATTATTAGTTACAACAGAACCTCATCCTATGAAGAATGTCTGCATTTTACTTATGTTTCATTTTGAGAAAACAGTGTTTAATCGCTTTCATTTCAGGGGTCAGAGACTTTAGGTCTTGGTCTATTGATTTACAGAACCCTGATCAATTTTTGACCCCAATATACGTTAGTGTGCATCTTCATTTGCTGTCTGGGTTTGCTTGTACTTAATACAGTCAATGTAACTGACATGTGGGTTAATGTTGATGTAGTATATTCTCCTGTCTCACTCTGAGACTGAGGACCTAATCTGTGATCAATATTTCTCTGTCCAACATTATCGGGTGTTTGTGTTAATATAACGCTGTTCAAGTGGTCACTTGGGAGCAAGAATTGGATCCGTTGAAGTTGCAGTATGTTAAAGATTGACATCAGAGTTTCAACCTTTAAATCAGTGAGGAAGATTCTTTGCAGCTTGTGCAGTATGTAGATTGTGCAGTATTTTGTAGACATTTTACTTTCAGGGGCTGAGCAATTGGGGGTGGGGTTGATATGTGGTATTGTAGGTATAATATGAAATGAAAGGTTTATGATGTTTCACATAGCATGAAAGGATAGCAAGTGTCTTGCTGTAGTATAAAAAAAATTGTTGTTTTTTTAATTGTAATGTGGATAGAATTGCTATTAAGAACTTATTTTCCCTAATATGTGATTTTTCCTGTAAATAGCTTTATAAGACAGCATAGAAGAGTGGAAAAATGTAATGTAATATATGTGTCTGTCTGGGAAAACCTATCAGATTGCTGTGAATTCTAGCAAACTGGCCAAAAATTTAAAAAAAAAAAAAAAAAAAAAAAAAAAAAAAAAAAAAAAAAAAAAAAAAAAAAAAAAAAAAAAAAAAAAAAAAAAAAAAAAAAAAAAAATGGTGTTTGACCAAAGCTTATTTGTTTTTTTTTTACTGTCTGTAACACACCTTGACATGTCTGCTTCACCAAGACAATGTTAAAATAATTTAATTTTCTTATAACCTTATCTAAAACCGTTCTTCAAGCGTTCTTTAATATTGGATCATTAAGGGTTCTCAGGTTCCAAAAAATGGTTCTACTTGGAACCCTTTCTGATAAGGAAACACTACTGTATTAATGGTCCCCCAGAGAGATATCCGAAGAACTCTTAAGAAAGGTTCTACATTTTCTAAGACTGTAGGAGTCAGTTAAAGAAACACAGTGGTAAAAACTGTATGCCTAAAGAAGATGCTTTGGCTTGCTAGCTCATGCTGTCAATGCCATGCTGTGAGCATGTTTTTAGATATGTCCCATAGCAAAACAGACATAAGCCTAATAGATCCAGTTTGTAAATGGTCTAAATACCAGCTGTCAAATTATCCATACACATGTGTCATCACTGACACTGTATAAATGGCAGATTACAAAGTTTGGGTTGAATACTGATATAAATCTTGGAAATTTACATAGCTAAAAGAAGAACCAGTGACCACTCAGAGACTGATGTAGATGACGCTGATCAAAGTAATTGCAAATTCCCCATCATAAATGTGTAATTCTTTGTGTCATTAATGTTATTTATGCATAAATGTTTAAGTTAAGATATAGAAGTATTCGCTTAATAGATTTCATGGCCATATTTATAATTTTAGATTTATTTAGATTTATAAACTAAAACTTCATTTAAAAAATAGGCAGATTTGATTTGGCTACCAGTTTATTAAGTATACCTATATTATATCTTTTGATATAACAAAATATAATGGTTTATATATATATATATACACACACACTTTATTAGAAACACAATTCTAATACTGGGTAGGTCCTCCCTTTGCTCTCAAAACAGCCTCAATTGAGGCATGGATTCCACAAGATGTTGGAACACGAGTGCATTTTTCAAATGGTGAATCTCCCAGTCTACCACATCCCAAAGGTGTTCTATTGGAGTCAGATCCAGTGACTGGTACTTTTACATTTATGGCATTTGGCAGACGCCCTTATCCAGAGTGACTTACAATTATCTCATTTATACAACTGAGCAGTTGAGGGTTAAGTTGCTCAAGGGCCCAGCAGTGGCAGCTTGGCAGTGCTGGGATTTGAACTCTTAACCTTCTGATCAGTAGTCCAACATCTTAACCACTGAGCTACCACTTTCCCGTTACACTACTCCACCAGCCTGAACTGTTGATACAAGGCAGGTTTGGCCAATGGCTTCATGCTGTTGGTGCCAAATTCTGACCCTACCATCTGTGTGCCTCAGCAGAAATGGAGATTCATCAGAGCAGGCTACATTTTTCCAGTCTTCAACTGTCCAGTTTTGGTGAGCCTGTGCCCGCTGCAGCCTCAGCTGTTCTTGGCAGACAGAGGTGGAACCCGATGTGGTCTTCTGCTGTTGTAGCTCATCCGCCTCAAGATACGACATGTTGTGCATTCTGAGATGCTTTTCTGCTCACCACATTTGTACAGAGAGGTTATCTGAGTTGCTGTAGCCTTTCTGTCCGTTCAAACCAGTCTGACCATTCTCCATTGACCTCTCTCATCAACAAGGCATTACTGTCTGCAGAACTGCCACACACTAGATGTTTTTTCTTTATTGCACCATTGTGAGTAAACTCTAGAGACTGTTGTGTATGAAAATCCCAAGAGATCAGCAGTTATAGAAACACTCAAACCAGCCCTTCTGGCACCAACAATCATGCCACGGTCAAAATCACTTAGATAACATTTCTTCCCCATTCTAATGCTTGATGTGAACACCACCCGAAGCTGCTGGCCCGTGTCTACATGATTTTATGCATTGCCCTGCTGCCACACATATATGCACACAGTTTTTCCTGCAAATTTGTTTATATGAAATCCAATTACTCATTGTAAATCCTAAAAATTATATTTTAATGGTCTAGGAGTATTTGACAAAATAAGTTAAATATGCAATTGTGTATATTTCTAATATAACCCATTAAAACAATGCTGATTTGTACATGCACACACACACTCACACACACACACAGAGAGAGAGAGAGAGAGAGAGAGAGAGAGATAGATTAGCAAGACAGGAAGTGTGTGTCTTCAATATGTGGCCTAGATTAGCTGTTCTGTTGCATGTCAACAGCAGCTGGGACCTTCTCACAATTTTAATAATTTTCACATTTAGCAAATTCAGTTTGGTAACAGGGAATGCCAGATTCGATGAAGAATTATTTTTTAAATATTTTCTTGCAGAATTTCACAAGATGATAGGAAGGAGAGAGAGAGCGAGAAGTGTGTGTGTGTGTGTGTGTGTGTGTGCGAGAGAGAGAAAGGGGGGGGTGTTATTGCTATCCCTTGTTTTTCTGTATATTTTTTAATAATTGATTTAACCCTATCATGGTAATTGCTTTGACAGGAAGTGTTGCCGTCTCAGCTCCAGGGTCCCTGGTTCGAACCTGAGCTCTGGTTACTGTCTGTGGAAAGCTTAGTCTGTTCTCGCCATGCACAAGATTTCCTCTTCCACAACAGTGTCACATACTGATGACCTCAGACTTATGACCACTGTGTTGTTCCTGAACAAAAATCGATATTGATCAGTGTTGATACTGATCCAGGAGCAGCTGATCGTAAAGGCTTGAATGACTTTAGTTA
The DNA here is from genome assembly GCA_022985145.1 of Pangasius djambal. NCBI lineage: Eukaryota > Metazoa > Chordata > Actinopteri > Siluriformes > Pangasiidae > Pangasius > Pangasius djambal. The sequence continues at coordinate 24,152,245 of CM040980.1, read as the reverse complement.
AATGTAGCGGTTGAAACAGAGAGATAGGGAGAAGTAGACAGCCATCCAAACCCACAAAGAGGTTGATAAAGGGCCTGCGCATGTCCTGGCATCATAAGTCTCGACTCACTCCAGCATCACAATATGAGTCATCAGACTCTGTGTGTGTGGGGGCAGCTGGAAAAATACATGTGTATGTTTGTGTGTATACTAATTAATCTATAGCATCACCTGCTTTGCTCTTTGAAGCTCAGACCACAAAAAAGCAGTAATGACTAATCATTTCGATCTAGAATGCATGCATTTCTAATGCTGTCAATTTGAATGACATGGTTTTATTCATTATGAATTATAATTCTCTCTAATGGAAGCAACAACATGTAATTGTTATTATATATGAACATAGACTACGTTAACCTGAGGTAACTTAAATGCATCGAGCTGAGCCTCGTTCCTCTGGAGTGACATTGTAAAGAGTGTTTCTTGCTCTTTTCTTCAGTCCTCATCTCTCTTTCTCTCTCTGCTCAGCAGCCCATACTAATCTCATTACTTCCTTTGCTATGCAATAACCCCCAAACTCTTTGGGGACTAAGTCACTATTTACATGTAGTGATTTTTTCCTTGTCTACATTGAGAGGTCTACTAAAGGTTTGTGTGTGTAAAACCATGTACAAACCATATAACACCCACGAAAACTTGCAAGCTAATTTACTAACAGTCTGTGGAGGAAATGTGTTTTGTTTGTTTTGTGTTTGCGTAATGGGTATGGGTCATTTCAGCCTAAAGGTGAATATAAGGCACTGTCAATGGAAATACCTTAATTTAGCACCAGCTGTGTGGATTACTGCAAAGTCACAGTTAATAAGCATAAGCCTGTTTACATAATTTAAAGACATAAAACCATTCCTAAATTATGTTTTAGCATCTCAAAATAAGGAAGGAGTTTCTTGAAATTATGGCTCAGATTTATAGCAGTAAAGTTGGTTTCATATTAAATATTCTTCACACTTTCATACATGATCCCAACAAGGTTTAAAGAAAGATGAAAAGGATTTCCATATATATATATATATATATATATACACCAATCAACAGATTAGCAATTCATATCGTTCGTTTATTTTGCCTTTAATTTGTATTTTGAACAGTTTTTTTTTATGTTTTTAATTGGCACTATACTGGTATTTATGGACATGTAGCAAGTTTCCTATTTACTTTTCTGGGAGTGTCTTTGAGTTATGAACCCAAAGTGGCTATTGGTAACAATTACCACACACAAAATCTTTACTTAAAGATTTGGCCTCATTTATCAATCTTTGAGTAAAGTTGTATGCAAATATATTTATAGACCAAAAAACAAAATCCAGCCTGATTCCCGAACATTTTGGTTCGTTTTTCACAAACACCGATTTTCTTTGTACTCAACATACGTATGTTGATAAACACCAATCACTCCACAAAGTGCAATGCACATTAATGCTACAGCTAATTTACATTTAGTGACACCCATAAAACTCCATAAAAGGCAAAGCTCACAGAGAGCTAAACGAAAAAAAGACAACTAAATAGTGAAAAAGTGTGGTGGAACAGCGTGTGCTAAATCTTCCTGTAATGCAGCTCAGCCAAAGCAGCGCATTGGCTACCAAAGACACACAAACTCACTATTATACCGTGCCATTTCTTTTGTCCTAATTGACTTGGTAACTTGGTATTCATGAATGCCACATTTCTTGTATAAATGCTCCTGCATTGTAGGTGAGAGTAGGCTTATTTGAATGCAATTTCTTAAAGATCTTTCTACATTGTTTTTTCTCTCTTAGTTATTGTGTATCTATTCTTCATTATGTTACTGTTTCTGTACATCATTTCTCTCCCCACACTCCACCTATATACCAGAGAGATAAAATGATATCACATAGAATCAAATTGCCAAAATTGTAACAATTCACACAAAACAACTCATATCAAAAGATGCTAATATTAATTTTAGGGTTGGAACATGGATAGTGTTCATACCACTGTTCAATGTTCCATGTGTCCTTGCACTGCTATTCTGACTGATGGAGATAATTCACCAAACGGGTCATGGTTTAAAGTTCAACCCACCAAATCAGGACAAAAAAAAGAAACAACAGTTTAAAACTGTAAATTTTTCACAATTTTTAAACTACTTATGCTTATTTTTGCATATCTTATCTTATCGTAGATACATGGAAAATCATATCAGTATGAGTCAGTAGTATGCATATGAGACCATTCACAGTTCCTTGGAGGTCATGGTGAAATGCCTGCATACTTAAATGTCTGAACATGTTCTCCCATGACATATCAAGTTTCCATCAACGTGAGAGGATGACAGGTCTTCTGTGATATATGTGAAGCCTGTAACTGCATGTTTATTGCACGTCCAGCCAGGTCTCACAGCTCTGCTAATCTGTTCAGTGCATCTCTGAGGATGTGTGGGGCATTACAGACGAGCAAACATCTCACTTTTTCTCATATGTGTACTGGCCTGGGAAAACCTGTTGATAAAACAGATAAAAAATAGTTTTTCCTGCCTATAACATACTTTGACAGGTCTAATTTAAGAAGCCATAAATACTGTATATTTCACCAAAATAACAGGGAAATATTATTTACTTGCTAATCTTGCCTATGCTTTCTGCAAATATGATGTTGTGTAAGGAGCTCTTTGTAAATAATGCTGTGGTAAAAACAGGCAGTCAGCCTAAAGACCTTGCTAGCTAGGTGTGTTTTTCGCACACAGTGAATGTCAGACTTTGATCAAGTTGTTGGCTAGCTACGTGCCAAAATTAAATGGACATATGCATTAGCAATTCAGTCTGTAGTCAGATACTGACTGTCAAAAAGTATGCAATGCCCTTGAGCTGCCACATCATCATCAAAACAGAGAAGAGTGCTTACACACTCTGTAGACAAAGTTTTAAAGTGTTTAAATGACCTATGGGGAATTGAAGCAGCAGGACAGAACTCATTGAATTAATTAGTGATTATTTCAGCAAAGAGCGAATGTCGTTCGGTCGAGTGATGAGATGATGATGAGGCTCATGTTTTATTGCCAGAAGTGACTTTTAACTAATGTGATGAGACAGAGACTGATGTGAATGATGCCAATGATCAAAATGATTACATTTCCCATTCTAAACGTATAATTAAATATCGGCCAGGCTATGATTACCTACGGCACTCGGCCTTGTGCCTAAATCAAATCACAGCCATGCCGATATTCAGTATAACCGCACTCTTGCTTGGGCAATATTGCTTGTACACAACGGTTTATATCTAGTAATTTATAATGAGTAACTGACATTTTGGACACAATATAGTTAAATGTTTTGTTTATTTTTGCTCCACTAGCAGAAATAGATCCCAAATAAGCTACACTGGCTTTATAGCCCATTGGCTAGATGTCTAGCTAGCTCACACTGATTTGCACATTCCCATTAAAGGTGCTTCCAGTGAAATTGGCTTCCCTTCTTCCATTTATATTTTAAGTCAAAAGTTATATCATGTATAATGTATCGTTTGCTATGTCTGCTGATTATTCTACTGTGGTGATGGTTTAGTAATAGTTTAGAACTATTGCTAGAAGTGGAATTTTATGTGGAATTTATGTGGCGAACACAGACGAGCACAGTGATACAAACTAAATATAAGCACTATTAGAATGCCACTCATCCAATCAAACTAGTGGACCAAAACTGCCTGCTGAATTATTCTTTGATAGTGTCACAACTGTCACCTATTAGGTTACAAATATAGAGATAGATGGGGCATTTGCTTTCTATAGCCTGTCAGCTGATGGTAATATTAAAGCAGGTTAAGATAATTCCAACTGAGAGAACATAGAAATGACATTAGAGTCGAAATAATGTATGATGTAAATACATATAATGGTTCTATTAACATATACATGTTGTTTGCCTTTTAATATAAAATGAAATATTATAGGAATTAGGGCTGATATAGACTTAGATTGCATGGTCATTTCTTCTTCTTCTTCTTTTTTCGGCTTTTCCCTTCAGGGGTCGCCACAGCGAATCATCACTCTCCACCTATCCCTATCTTCTGCATCCTCAACACTGGCACCCACTAGCTTCATATCCTCATTTATTATGTCCATATACCTCCTCTTTGGCCTTCCTCTTTGCCTCCTGCCTGGCAGCTCCATGTCCAACATTCTCCTACCAATATACTCACTCTCCCTCCTCTGAACATGTCCAAACCATCTTAATCTGGCCTCCCTAACTTTGTCCCCCAAACGTCCAGCATGAGCTGTCCCTCTGATGTACTCGTTCCTAATCCTGTCCAACCTTGTCACTCCCAAAGCGAACATCATCCTCTTCAGCTCTGCTACCTCTAGCTCCTGTCTCTTCCTCAGTGACACTGTCTCTAAACCTTACAGCATGGCCGGTCTCACCACTGTCTTGTACACCTTCCCCTTGATTCTCACTGATATTTTTCTATCACACACCTGCCTGCACTCGCTTCTTTACCTCTTTCCCACACTCACCATTACTCTGGACTGTTGACGCCAAGTACTTAAACTCCGACAACTGGTCCATCACCATAGCAAACAGGAAGGGGCTCAGAGCCGATCCCTGATGCAGTCCCACCTCCACTTTGAACTCCTCTGTCTGACCTACAGCACACCTCACCACTGTCCTGCTCCTCTCATACATTCCTCCTTTTTCAGCTTCCACCACTTGGTTTTCTTCTCTATCTCTATCTTTGACCTCTTCC